>KZ062409.1:88712-114282 GCA_002091835.1 Anopheles maculatus
ATACAACAACTCAGTCAGTCACTAGGTCACTGATCAATCCAACGCCACTTGGAAGCAAACCGTTCCCCCCCCAATCGAACAACATGCGACCCATCAACCCATATAAACATAAACATAACGCTGGCAACGACAACCTCCATCACACACCAAATAAACGCCCGTTTTGGCCTGGTAACGGCAACAAAACAACGTCTGCGTCCGCCTTTGGTCATTGAGCTTTCGATTCCCGCGCTATGATAATAGTGCTGTGTGTGTGCTTGCAGAATATGCTCAATCTTTGTACGACTGGAAAACCTTAAACCTAAATATTTATAGAACATGTAAAGAATTCTTTGTCCTACAGAACAACCTCCAAAAAAGTATGGCCGATGAGTTACCACAGCTGACGTTAAGCTTGAAAGCCGGTCCGGCTGCTATAAAATCGATAAGTTTGTGTGTGAAGATTTTGGAAGACAAACAACAGAAGCATCTTCACTGCAGGTATATACAACCCACTTAATTCCTTGTTTGTTCTGTCTCGCGCTGATGATGCCGATGACAGGGAAGTGCAAATGTGCATAAATATTCAACAAAAACAAAATCATCCCTTGCGCCCAGTGTTGACGAATTCGAGATTTCGCATGAAAACACTCGCGTGTTGGTTGTATTTTTCGGATTCGTCACCGGATCCGGACAAAGCATCCAGCAAGCTCAACTCATTCACAACTGATAGGATTATGGTACGTTTTATTTTGATTTGTGACTGCAGCGAGTAAGCCGACAACAATCGCCAAGATGCAGAATTAATCAGTCTCAGATCAGCTCGTCAGCCTCGACGTCTTATTAATTCACTTATGTTAATCTGCAGTATTAATATGATTATCTTACATATAAAATTAGCTATCCTTGACCATCAATATAGGGTTCATGTTGGTGGCGCGATGTGTCTCCATCAGCTGCTCTAATGATATGCGCATCACAGGGAGACAGAGACACACACACACTGCAACTAATCTCTGCGTCCGATAAACATCCTCTTTGTAGTCGTTTGTAGGATGTGTTGAGAGTGGTTGGCTTCGCCTTGAATATTGAATTTGAAGGAACAAACATGATGCATCACTCTCTCGCTGTGTGTGCGATGCTTCGAACGCTCGCACTCATCTCAACAGAAACATGGCTTCGGTCAGTTTGTCCCTCAGTCCCGCACAGTCGGTTATCAGCAATCGAAAGGCAGCAAAGGCAAAACCCCGGTTGGGACCGTTGATTTGATGACTGACCCTTGCTACGGTTCGACGTGCTGCGGCGGGACCGATCGGGTTTTAGGTCAGCTGGTGCCGGTCGTTTCGTTTGATGGAATGGATTCCCATCAGGCAAGTTATCAGGCAAACGAGAGAGCAGCATCACCGAGCGAGTCGAGGTTGTCTTTCCGGTGCGGGTTTTTTGGTGGATGCGATTTATCTTCATGCCTCTTCATACGAAAAACATAGTGCGTCTTGATTGAAATAACCTGCCAGCCGTTTTCCCCTTTTCGGACTTAATTCTGAAGACATTTTGCAGCGAAAGTAAAATGAGTACAAAACTAAAGCCAGCATAAGTCAACGGGCGAAAAATAACATCCCCAAAATACAGCCCCAAAATCAAAGCAACTGCTGTAGCCGAAGCAGCACAGCGCGATCAGTAACGATAACCTCGACCTTTGCGACTCGCGCCATATATTTAGGGGTCAGCTGTGAACGTTCTATCAGCTGAACCAAACGTTGCCCGTCGTTGTTGTCGTCGACGAGCAGACTTCAACCTTCGAAGTGTTTTGGCAAACGCAAACAGTAAAGCTGATTATCAGACAGGTCGTTTTGTACGCGACTGACGCGTGGTTGGCCAGCCAGTCTCAGCGATACAGCTGGCTATAAGTGTTGTTGTGGTGCGTGTGCTAAAACCACGCAAATGGAACAAACTAACACACTAAGCTGCCAAGCGATAGTAGACGCTCATCTCGCTTTCGTTCACCTCTCACGCTTCACGACATCGTGCAGCAACAGAGTACAACAGATCATTGTCGTGACATAAACGATCGATAGACAACACTGGGCTAATGCTCATTAATACCTTCCTCTCCCGGCCAATGTTTATGGACGCACGTTCCCAGCAGGTAGCGAATAAAGCACAGCACATCCTTCTGATTAGATTTCCCATTCACTTGTGACTCGAGAGATTGTCTTCTTATGACGTCCGAACAAAAAAGGAGAGATAAAAATACAACCAAAGCAACGAAACGCCACCATCACGTCATTGCAACTCGGTCCGCTTGCTCGCAGACAGATGAGATACAATGCGGGAAAACACGGAATTTCTTCTAATGGTTGTGGGAAAATTTTTATCACAAACCGTTTTCTTGGGGTGTCGTTGTGAAAGTTACGCAATAAACTTCGCTCGCTCGAATATCGTAAATATTGCGGGTGAGTAGATTCACCTCCCCTTGCTCGCCACCGTTTCTTGGGATCAACGTGCGGAAAAATCGCAAAAAGACGCCACTTTAAATCCTTCCTAGATAAACACAGACGCCGCCGTTGGGCGCAATTAATGAAGTTGATTTGTTGTGAATCGGAATTCCTTCCCGGCAGAATATATTATGGTGACGGGTGGCTCGGTACCGGAAAAGGGGTGACGATCGACTTCTTGCGCTAAGTACTTTTACTGTCAAACACATTAAAAACTCACATTTAAAAGATGTAAGGCAGGCGAAAGTCATGTTTTTGGTGGAGCAATATTAGGACGAAGGCAGCAAAAGCAAGATGAACAAACAAATCGCTTTTGTTAATCGAATCACTGTTAGGAAAATGTTTGCCACCAGCTACAAGAGCAAGACTTGCTATAACGCTGATTCTGTGTGCCAGTCTCATCCCAATTCAAGTACCCATTTTTCCAATCAATTTCCCGCTTAATCGTTTTTCTCGCCGGTCGGTATTTCTCTCCACACACACGCACATACCCTTCTAATGCCTGTTCATTTCTACCATTCCAACATCATCAACCACGCGTCAATTGGTACAACCCGACCACATCACCAATATACGGCGATATCATGTGTATTGCCGATGAAAAACCCGAAACAAAAAAAGCATACACGATTTTTTTATTGATTGTGGTTTAGTGCGGTTTGGCTTGATGTGATTTGTTTACAATCCCACCGCGGGCGCGGTTCACAAACCCTGCCCTCCTCCCTGAGAGACCCGAAAGACCGGGAGCTAAATATAGGAAGTAAACATGCACACACTTTTCGTGGCACGAGCCGGGGGCAAACAAAACGCTTCTACTGGGCAAGAAAATTGAGAAAAACCAACCAAGTGTGTGCGTGATTTTGCTGCTGCTGGATAAAGTCATAAATTTTCGTCTCTCTGCTGTTTGAGAATCCAGATTACTCTTCCCTTTTCATGTGTACGGGCTCAAAGTTTCTAACCAGAACAGGGGCCCATATTGTTTGCTTCGTTCAAGATTAACTACATTGCGGAAAGTGGCTCTGTAAGCATCAGCAAGAAGCAAGCGTACATAAGATTTGGAGGTATGCTTCGAGAGTCCATAAATGTAGGAGGCTGGCATGTCGGCATGTAGGGAAGATAAGGGTTGCTGCATTCTGGGTACTATAGGAATGGTTGCTGATGGTTGCCTTCAATTGGTTCCAATTCAATCACAAGTGGGACGTTTGTTACTGTTAAGTGGAAATAACGATGCTGCCGATGTTGAGTTTTGTGGCAACTTCTGTGGGAAGCTGCCAGAGCACAGACACAGCTCAGTAGATTTGACAAAAAACCCAAATACATTGTAAGAAGTAACATACCAAAAAAAAAACCAGGATCTTCTAAGCATGATCTCAGCCGCTGGTTTAAGTGTTGCTTAAGTGTTGCTTTCTTTAAGTTTTAGCAGAACAAAATCAAAATCTAGGTTAATGCTATAATATCCCACAAAGGCATCCTTCCCTCGCGCGTAAAGCCTTAGCCGGGTTCTTCGCACTCTACTACGAAATGCAAATTAATGCTTACGAAATCACCCATGAACACAACACAGCTCCGGGTGTTGTGATCCGTAACAGAAGGTTTTTTTTCGAATTCCTCCCTCCCGACGTAGAGAACCTATTTTGGGAGAGTGTAGTAGACACGTACAAAACCCCCGAAAGCAAGAACCTGTTTTTAATTCCCCCGAAAAGTGACCAAAACCCGAAAGAGGAACAAAAAACCTCATCCAGAAAACGCATCATCGCCTCGAAGTTTGGGACCTAAACCGAAGCAACACGCGAAAGCTGCATTTATGTTGCGCAAGCCGCTTTTCTAATCCTGTTACTCCTTCTCCGACTTTTGGAGCGCGCTTTGGATTAAAGATTTAAACATGGTAAGCTATCGTAAAAGTGGACGAATTAAACGGAACTTCCCAAAAAAAAAACAATAACGAGACGATCATAAGGCAGCGCAGCAAGCAAACGAAGTAGAAAATGGGGATAAAGAAATCAATGCCCACCTTCCGTAGGGAGACCGTGGTGAATAATAAAATCTCCCGAAAAAAACAGGAATCAAAATGGAATGCAACAAAACCCGGTACGGTACACACGGATGTGACGAGAAAAGCTTCCGCGGGAGTAATGTCACGCGTTTGTCAACAGCACACACGCATCCATTACGGCGGTTCGGTCAATGAACCATCCCTTCCAGCGTGGACAAAAGGTGTGGCGCGTACACAGAGAGAAAGAGGGGTAAAGACACACAAACAAAATACGACCGACCTGACCCAATTAAACGAGGCACAACAACAAAACCGGTCAACGTGGAATGATTCGGAACAGGTACTTGATGTGTTTGGAAAGAAATCACCTGAGCAAGATGAAGATCGCCTTCACGAACTCGGCGTGTTGAAGATCTCTCCAAACTACAACCGCGCGATCCTGCATCCTCGTGGCGCAGCTGACAAGACAAGGTTATAAGGCTACTTCTTTGCCGATCTCTCTGCCCAAGCAAGAAGCGATTCTCTTCAGCCTAAAGCACGTGTTTTTAACCAGTGTGCGTGCATGGAGCAAAAGATGGCGAATAAATCAAGTTCATGCGAAACTGGTCAGATCTGTTGTGTATGGTGCGCAAAAAAAAAAAGAAACCCGCAGACGCAGGCAAAACCACCCGTCGTTCGGTTTTGCGCTTCATCTCTTTCTCTGCCTTTCGGGCCACGTTGTTGTTGCCGGGTGTGGTTGATGCCGGTGAAGAATTTCATGGTCAAGGAAAGATCGGAAAACAGATACGATATACACCGTGATCGTTCCCATGCTATAACTGCTACAGGATTCGACAGGTGATCCGGTCAAAAACCGGAAAGTAGCATTTACAACTTGCATTCTTGTTCTCTGGCGGTGCCTCTTTTGCGGCCATGATTTTGGACATTTGCCGTATTTTAGCTCTTTTTATAGAACGTCCACAATTTGAAAACGTTGTGTGCTGTGGGGCTCTGTGCATTATAAAACAGCTTCATACCGTTGTCAGCTGTCACTGTACGATCGAAGACGCTGATCAACTGAGAAGCAAGGTTTGTACCGTTTTTCACCTGTGCAAATAGAAGAAGCTCGCCACCTTGGGGCGATGTATTTTGAGCGTTTGTGTGTGTGTGATCCCCCTAAATCCCCATTTACCGGACGTCATCGTACTTGGCATTGGGATGCAAAAGATCTCCACACACAACCATCAAAAGCTCGACGTGTGCAGTTTGATTACTTCACCCAAACCCCTAGCGAGAGTGTCTGCTTTCTTTGGCCTTAAATCCCACGAACGATCTCTTGTTTTCTTAAGCAGATGACCGCAAAGAAACGGCGAAAGACTGTCTGTTGACGTGTCCGCATCTCTCTCTCTGGCTCGATCTGGTCCAATACTTCCGTTCTTCATTTTTCGTTTGGTAACTTGCTAATTTGTACCGATTCTTAACGCCACCGAAACGAATGTGTGGAATCGCTTGAAATCTGGGATCTTTTCTCTCTCTTTTGATGCTTGATGTTGTCTCCGTGATTCCAACGGTACTTTAAACATTTTTATTTGCACCCTCTTCATAAACAGAACAGAGAGATCGTTAAAATGAAACACTTCTAAAAAGGGACGGAGCAAGCAGATCATCTAGCATTACAATAACCTTCAGAAGGTGTTAACATGGACATTAAACGTTGCATAAATTGTGACGGTGTGACGGACGGACGGAAGACTCTAATGCCCTCCAAAACATTAGCCCTACCAACGGCTTGGATTAATGTGTACGATGTCTTCTCTCACCTGTCAAAGACAGGTTGTTCTTATGCAATCCCTACTCCTTCCAACACCTGTCTCTCTAGGAAGACATCCATGGAGCGCTTCAGAAACTGTCGAACAAGTCCAGCGTAATTTATGATACTGCCGAATGTGGCCAATATGAACTTTCCAACCATTGGAACATTATTAGTGCGCTTCCTCATCATCAAACGATAGTGATCACGACTACTGCGTGTCCATATGCGACCTCTCTCGCTCACTGCCTGGGCAGACAAACGGCCAACGACGAAATGTCATCTTCCCTTGCCGAAAGGTCATCTGCATTTCAAAGACACGGCTTGCCGGACGCTACTTAAGTCAGGCTTACTGGGCGAAAAAGCACAGTCCCATCGTACTTTGATCATTGTGCAAGCGGGATAACGTCTACCCTACCCTAGCTGGCTTCGGTACTGAGGTTGGCATACGTTATACGGCTTACCCTATGGAATAATACAATTTTATGTGCCGCCTTGTAATTATAAGACGACCATGATATGATTCGAGCGGGCTTATCCTACCGTTAAGCCTGTTTAAGTTGACAGCTGTCGTTTGCTGGGCTCGGGCATCATCATCATCATCACACATTTTTGTACTTCTCACGTACATCCTCCTTTCACACAACGGGCCTGATGCATGCATGGTGGAGAATAATTTACTTTCCTATCATGGGGAATTCTCTGTGTGCCTCTCCACCCTCGCAGGTTCAGTGTCAGGATATTCTCCAATGTTTATGTATCAACACGTACACGCCTTTACATCGAGGTGAGCTCTACCAGGATTTATGAAACCGGCTAACCGGCCAGTGTACTTGGATGCAAAAAGCACCAGCAAGCACCATGACCAGGCATAAAAAGTAGTGACCGGGCGGCTTAGCGAATTAATTTCGAAAGCCAATTCCACCCGTGCCACTCAAGAGCCAACAATGTGCACTGTTGTCAAAGTGGAGAGCACTCAACCTACATCCAGTGTGTTGCGCAATCGAATTTAATGTCCCCATATTGGTGCTTATTTCCGCTTATATTTTGGCTGGCTCGGACATTCATTAGCACACGAAATATATTTGTAGCGATGAACTCCAACATGCCCAACAGTAAACTTCGTCCATCTTATCAGTCGAGAGAGAAAGAGAGCGAGCGCAAAAAACGGCCATTATCAAGCGTATTGTAATGATGCCAGTTACAGACACTGCAATAGGAGGTTGATTCACTACAAAAAAAAAAAAACATCACTAACAAGCCAACAACAAGTTCAGAAAGATCACACAAAATTGATAGTCAATGAGCTCTCGTTTGTTACAGCTTCTGTCAATAATGATGGCTAGCAGCAGCAAATCGTGGATGATACTTGCCCCGACCGACACAGCTCTGCAAGCTGATAAGACATAAAATAAACCTCCAGCGTGTAAAACTTGCTCAATTGTAATGTCCGATTTGCTTTTTAATAATAAACGTACCGCGATCGTCTGAAATTTGCATTCAACAACCCGCTCTGACTGGCTGAGCATTCCATTGGGAGTCGGCAATGTATTCTACACGTCTCGCTTGTGTGCTCCCACTGGAGAGCTGCTATGCATTCATTTAGCTGTGCCGTTCGTGTGGGGTCATGGCTAGAATGACAGCATTACCCTCCGCTTAAAATGCAACTCCATCGGTCATCGGCAATAAAAAAAACTGGAGTTGATGTGTGAGTGTGTGTTTTAATCCGTTCCCTAAGATGCGTCTTCTCTACACCAAGCATCCGGCACACAACACATGCTGCTCGCCTGCTACCCCAAATCGTTAACTAATTCCGACACAATGAGTCAACGCATCAAAACGGCACCCGCCGTTGGCCTTCTCAACATCCCTTTCGCCGATGAGACGACAACGATCGTGATCGACACGGTTTCCGGATCTGCTCGGCGTGCTCCTCTCTCTCTCTCTCTCTCTGTCTAAAATGCTGGAGCACCCCCCATGTGGTGGCGGGGACAGCTCTTGTAGTTATTTTTAAAGGTGCGACAGAATCTTCACAGGCACGTAGGCAAATAATAATAACTGCAATGTGCGCGCGTCACATAATTCCGATGATCACGATCATACTCCTTCAACGATCGCTCGTCTACATACAGCAGCTGAGTTTCGGTTATCCTCATGCCACCCCCCGTTTCGGGGCCCAAGAATCTCCCTCTTTTGCAAAGAAGTTGATCATCATAAATGTGTGTGTGTCTGTGTGTGGATGTGGTTCAGGCTTGGGTGTTTTTGTTGTTCGTACCGATGCACCACACGACGCCACGCGGACGACGATGCGCAATGATGCGCGCCCTTTTGCCTTCTCGTCGTTGTTGCACTACAAACACAAACAGTCAAGCGTGTTTGTGTGTCTGTATGTGTGGATGTTGTTGGGAAGATTGTGAGGTGGGGGGGTATGTATGTGTATGCACGAAGAATGAAGATCACATGGAACAAGGGGTTGTCGGCGAGATGGATGCTTTGCTTTGGACGCAGTCAACCGCAGCCGCGTGCAAAAACACATGACCATCGTCGTGTCAGAGGAGCGGTTTGTGAGAATTTCCGTGTGGTTCACTTTCTTTTGGAGCTGCGTTTGGACGGTGGTACACGGCGTTGGGGGTTTTGTACTAGAAGCGATTTTGAGGTCTTTTGACAAATATAATGTAAAGTTTGAAGCTTACACTGTGGAGTGTCATTTTTTCACTAGTTTTTGGAGGTTGAACCAGTCAACTACAATGTCTTAAGCCACCAACTTCGAAGAAGCAGACTTTAATCAACTGTTCCCTGTCTGTTGAGCTGCTTTAATGTGGTGAAAAGGTCATAATTGGGGAAGTCTTCAGTAGAATTATTAACTCCTGTCTAGAAAGAGTTCCTCAACAAATCGTTAACGAAGTCTGAATCGAAAATAATGGACATTAACATGAGGACAGTGAATATAAAATGAATATAAAAAGGAAGATCTTGCCAATGAATGGTGGAAGAAGAGAAAGCTTGCAGTATGACCAGTTATGAACAAATCGTCCACAATAGGCTCTAATCGCAACTGGACCGACCAAGATTCCAGACTGTGAGAGTTCTGGCCACAGATACGCAAACCATCTAGCAGCAGACAGATTTTCCCAACTTACCGGAAAGTACATTCCCTGGGGATGTAGAAAGTATGGTCCGGAGCCCCACAGTTTGACGGCTTTGTCGGTGATCCCTTAGTGCATAAAACCGATGTCGTCCAGCAGATTAGCAGTTAGCTTTCGGCGTTGAGCTGCTTTTGACGATGATTTTTTTTGAACCGGTGTATGGCGTTTGTTTGCAGACGCCTCTTCTCCAATCTCACTCCAAAAAAGCTAACAGGGAAAACCCAAATTTTTCCCTATACCCGAATTATTTTGAGGGTATTTGACGGTGAAATCTTCTCGTTTAATAAACTTTAAAAAAAGGAAGGAAGCACACTTTATTATGAACAACAACACGCTGTATCGGGGACACTGGAACACAGTGGGATTTTTGTGTTGGCGGCACAATTTAACACTTTAAAAAATGAAACACGCACTTTTATATAATTATAATATGGCACCGACCGAGATTTCTCTTTCCACTTGCCCACACCACACACACGCACACACTGTAGAGCGCACTAAGAATAATTATGCAAAGATTTGCATTTTTTCACTGTGTAATTTCGCAGATCTGCTGAATTTAATGGATTGAGAAACAACGGCTGATTAAATTTATTTTTATCAAAAAGGAAAAACGATTCAGTTATTCTTGTTTAGAATGAGTAAAAAAGACGCATTTTTCGATGATGATATCCTTTTTTTTTTGTTTTTTGCCCTTTTTCATCTCAAAAATCGTTTACAAACACTTCCATACAGCGGGATGATGATGCTCACAAACACTACAAACATGATTTTCTACCGCACAACAGCCCTTCCATCATGGTAGATGTCTTGTTATTTTGGGGGAAAAATCAATTTATCTCGTGCACACCATAAGCCCTGCTACACCAGTTGTTGTGATGATGCTTGTGAACCATATGTTGAGGTTCAATTTTACATCCACTTTCGAAAATTTAGAAAATATTCTGCCCTCGCGCCTGTCGGTCCGAAAAATCCAAAATGGTAAACACAACCACTGCTGTACGCGTCCGATTGCTTCGACACGAATACGAAGAAGAGAAAGAAACAAGAACCAGCGTGCACTTAATTCTTCTATTCCCAGCATGCTCTGAACCACACACACAAATCACATCAAAATCGCGCGTGGGCTTTAATTTCTTTTCCACCGTTTAATAAACACCAACCAGGCGGGTAACACACGCGCCGAAAAAAACCGCCCCGCGAAACGCACACCATGCGGTTGTAGAGGTTGCAAAAATAAATTGCACAGACAGCGCACGACTAAATGCCAGATTAACGGAGCTGATTCGGGTACGTTATCCTGGGGATATCCTTGCAAGAATGGCACAAGTCTCGAAATCACACCACCACTAGCGCACCCAGAGCCAATGATGTCGGTCGGGTTTCGCTCACGGTCACCAATACACAGCAGCCCGATTCGACACAACACGCTTGCACGAACACCATCTCAGTAGCGCACATCTCTCAGCAGCAGCAGCAGCAGCAGCAGCCTGGCAAGGATCAAACGTCAAAGGGAAGCTGCTGCATGGTTAGGAGGAAAAATTGGCGAGCGAGCCCGGGGAAAAAATATGCGAATATGTTGCTGCGTTGTGTTTATTTCCTGTCCCCTTTTTTTTACCCACGGGGAGCAACATTTTATCACACACCACACACGCACACACGGAAAGGGCAAAACAAACGCACGGAAAGACAAAAATATCCAGCGTGCCTTTTTTCCACGTCTCGGTTTAGCGGCACAGCATCCCATTGCACAACAAATCAAAGCACGCTGCTGCTGCTACGCTTATCAATCTGGTTCTTGCTGGTACACCGATTTCACACAAAAAAACACACGATTCTTCCTTTTTCCCCCGAGGATCGGAATTGTTGCTGAAAACGTGCACACCGTATTATCTAATGAAATAAATAGAAAAGTCGCACTGAGAAAAATCTGTTCCGTCTCAATCCGTATCCAACCCCGACCAAGTTCACCTTTACGCGACCGCGGTTTGAGTTTGTGTGCGGGAAAATGTGCGCGGACTGAAAAATCTTGGCCCGGAAACATGGCACTATGGGCGATGGAATGTGGAACACACTGTCAGAATTCAAATGTTCGTCGTTTAAGATTTGAAGCGCGTTTGTTGATTCGAGTGCAAGGATAAAGCGCAAAAATATTTGTCGAGTTTATTGAAGCAACAATGCGTGCTAAAATAAGCTTGAGAATCGTCAGGTTAAGAATTATAAAGTTTTGACTGTGTGAAAAAACTATTCGATCCCGTCGTGCAGGAAAAAATATGCGAATATGTTGCTGCGTTGTGTTTATTTCCTGTCCCCTTTTTTTTACCCACGGGGAGCAACATTTTATCACACACCACACACGCACACACGGAAAGGGCAAAACAAACGCACGGAAAGACAAAAATATCCAGCGTGCCTTTTTTCCACGTCTCGGTTTAGCGGCACAGCATCCCATTGCACAACAAATCAAAGCACGCTGCTGCTGCTACGCTTATCAATCTGGTTCTTGCTGGTACACCGATTTCACACAAAAAAACACACGATTCTTCCTTTTTCCCCCGAGGATCGGAATTGTTGCTGAAAACGTGCACACCGTATTATCTAATGAAATAAATAGAAAAGTCGCACTGAGAAAAATCTGTTCCGTCTCAATCCGTATCCAACCCCGACCAAGTTCACCTTTACGCGACCGCGGTTTGAGTTTGTGTGCGGGAAAATGTGCGCGGACTGAAAAATCTTGGCCCGGAAACATGGCACTATGGGCGATGGAATGTGGAACACACTGTCAGAATTCAAATGTTCGTCGTTTAAGATTTGAAGCGCGTTTGTTGATTCGAGTGCAAGGATAAAGCGCAAAAATATTTGTCGAGTTTATTGAAGCAACAATGCGTGCTAAAATAAGCTTGAGAATCGTCAGGTTAAGAATTATAAAGTTTTGACTGTGTGAAAAAACTATTCGATCCCGTCGTGCATGAACAGTGGAACACCGTTGGACATCTGTGTTGATTTGCTTATCGGAAATATTTCAATCTCTAAAAACACAAGTTTGCTAAACGAAAACTGTTTTTACATGCATTTACATTAAGTTTAACGCATTTGCGATTTTTAACGTATTAAAACTATCGTTGAAAACACTCAATCTTCTTTTTGAGTACATAAAAATATGTTCAGGGAAAAAAACTGAAACAAACTTTTTTAAAACTATGAAAACATTGTTTGTGGTTTAGCGAATTGTGGTACTTTTGCAAGAAAATAGATGAATAATATAAGAATTCATCTGTTTCAAGATTAAATTTTAATTCGCAAACATTACCACTGTGCATAATTCCATTTCAAATCCAGTTCGAAGTTGATTTCGAAACTGTTTGAGCATAAATTTTGACCAAGTTCAGGGTACGTTTTGCACAGCAGTTTTCCCGTGAAATAATTCACGTAGCGTAGACATACACCAGATTGCATACTTTCGAGAGCTTTCCTCTGACCGAGAGCATCTTTCGAACATTCGAAGCTCTCTGTTCAAATGGTGTCAAAGTGAAGCGAAGTGAACGCAATGAAATATTTCGATATGAAATTGAAATATTTCATCTGAAAGGCGAAAAGATGCTTTGACGGTTAAATTGGGCATTTGAAAGCTAAATGTGATTTTAAATCTCGCTTTACATGAACTGTAGAGTTATTGAACTTGTTAAACAATGTCGTTCACTGCGTACAATCTGTATAGAAAACCAATTAAGTTACGCATTATGCTAGGTGTGAAGAAGAATTGCTAAATTTATTTTGTAAATCAATTACATCGCACAATCCTTAACTGGTTCTCATGGTTTATAAGCTTACCATTGCAGATCTATTGACAATCAACAGTGTAATAAAAACCAACCCAAAGCAAACAAATCCCACCGTTCATTTCCAGCGTGCACACCATCCATCATCATTCCTTTTCAAATATTTAACCAATAATTTCCCTCGTTAGCAACCCAACACATCACCCACTCCACTGTTCACAGATTCGCTCATTAATTATGTACGATGCGGAGCGAGCACAATTACTTGCCCAATAAAAAGAAACGGGTTAGAAATCGGGGCAAAACCCGGGATAGTCAAAATAAATCGATTCATTAGCAAACATAATTTGCTGCTCCGAGAAAATCCGTCACGACTCTCCGGGGACCACTTCTTCTAACATGGGGCAGCCCGAGATGTTCCGGTAGAGGCACCAGAAAACAAATCCCATCCTTTCGCGTAGGGGTTTTATTTCGTCTGCTAATTAAAGCAATCATACGTACACACTCACAAGGATTGGTCGGCTCGTGTGCAATGGTGTTGTAAATTGGTTAACGCTTTGTTTATCGTACCCGAGTCCCTTTTTTCGGGGGCTGGCCTTTTTCATTTTTGCCGCTCTTGAGCTGTTAAACACGAGCACTAGATTCTATTTGCTGTGAAGTTGAAATTCTTCCGAAAATGGGACCTTTTGCTTACAGCGGACAGTAGCCCTTTAGATTGCTTTGGTGTGGGTTGGTGTTGTTGCAAATTTAAGTATGTGGCCTCTAGCAACCGGGGGCTCTGTGTGACTTGACCGGGCTAGCGTAAAAACTGTCGCCTAGGATCTTGCCTGGGTGTTTGTGTATGTCCAATGGTCGCTTTAGAGATGTACCCGCATTGGATAGGTGAGGTTAGGATTTAGTACGAAAAAACAAGAAACACAAACTCGCTCGAGCGTAGTTGGTCTCCAAACAGAAGAGCACCAGTTGTGAACCACATCGGTGTACGGTTAAACGACATCAAAGCACCCATGTGCAAAAGTAAAACATGTAACACCTTCTGTAGCAACCTTGGCAGTCGCATTTGACAGGCACTTCAGAGCGAAATTGAAATTGATGTCCGTAGGATAAGAGGATAATGGGACCAACACTAGAAAAAAAAACGAGAGGGAAAGGATAAACACAAGTATTATGCAGCAGTTTTAAATTACTCCGAAAAAGACTCATTCCTTCCTTTCTGGAGCATCGTTTAGCCTGGGATGTTTTGGAGTTTTAGTTGGCAAATTTTTATTACCATCATCCCAAGGCTCCCAAGCTGACACCTCGTTAAAGCGAAGTGTTTGTTGCACCCAGCGATCTTAACCAACGGCTCTTTAAAGAGATATAAAACCCTCAACTTGTCGCATAAAAAAACTCTATCGATTAGATCCCGGACGATCGATCGTAAATGATATGCAGAGCACAACAAAAAAGGACACATCTTTGCCTTGCTGAGTGGTGTAAACCGTTTTACAACGTATTTTCGGTCCTGCATGTGAAATTCGAGCCTCTACAAACGTGACTTTGTATCGCCCAGTTTGGCACGGCTTTTGTTTTTCGGCAACACTTTTACCAACCTGCTGTCAACGAACCCTCACAAGGGAACAAATCAATATATCTGTGTGTCCCTGTATTTTTTTTGGTTCGATTCGGCTCACTCTCCGCACATTCGAACGCGAGTCCGCTGGGACATCGTAAAAAGGGAAGACAAATCGTCGGTTAACCCGGTTGCGTACGTTTACTACCACTTACAGGATGGATTGCTGGAGGTGCACAGTGTAGTGTGGAGAACTTCGGCAACAGCAGAAGAAGCAGGAAGTACCGATAGCAAAACTTTCACCGTTGTCCTTCTGCAGACGAGATAGACCGACAGCCAAGCGAATGTCGTCGTGTAACGATCCGCATCTACTGTTACTCTCCGGCATAAGTACCCAGGTGCCCAGGTAAAGGAAAGGAGCACAGTGGGTCCAAACCCGACGAATTCCATTCCTTCCATCATCCATAATTCATGAGTCAGCGATTGAAAGGTGCGGAAAGGAGTTTTTATGGGTGGGTCACCCCAACCAGGTAAAATTGCCAATCGGAAATGTGAAAAGCCAGCGCACTCTTTCGGGTTTTGCTGGTGACTTTGATCGGCGGGAACTGGAGCATATTTTGTTGTTATTGTTTTTTTTGGGAGGTTTTAGTGGTTAGCTGATGCTTAGTGAAAGTGTTCGGAACTGGACGGTGGGTGAATCGTTGACAAAAACCGCTGAATTGAAAAATGTGTGTCGAAAGGTTGGTGCCGGAAGTATGGGCGCAATCGGTTTGTTTACTGGCCAAAATTGGACAATAAGCGGGATAAAAAGTGTTTGGCTTTGTGAAGGACATAACGCGACAATAGTTAGTTATTGATAATAATGCTTAAACCCGATTTTCTTCGCTTAAAAGGCTTTTAAAAAGCGATATTTATTAATATCGCCTGAAGGTATGCAATGAACTCGTGAACCGCCTACTAGGATTGCAGAAATTGTATCAATCCACTATCCATTGAAACACAACATTGCATACCTTCCGGAGCTGGTTTATTTATGATAAAACTGGGAGGACTGTTGTGGATTTGCATCAATGAATGATATTCTTATGACGTATTTATTGCAATGAACTCGTAAAATTAATAAATAAAGCTTTTTTTATTTTCATTTTATTTAATAATACGTTTTAATGCAATATTAATACATCAAAACCGAAACTGCCTTCGCTAAAAAGGCTGGTAAATTATGTTTGCAAGCGTTTGTTTGCATCTATGCAATACATTTCATAAAAAATCTTTTAGGTTAGCGGAATTCAAGGACTTTTGCCATAAAAATACAATTAAAAAACACAAAAAGCGTTATTAAAATGTTGGATCCGAAAGAGACGCTAACAATTTTTCGCTCGAAAATTATTTATAGTAGCGCATAAAAAGGCATTGCTTCACATAAATGGTTCAATAAAGTTTATTGATTGCATTCGCTTAAAGGCTTGCAATACATTTACAAAAAGCTCTTATAGGATTGCATGAAAAGCAGTATTAGTTCACTATTATTGGACACTAAACATCAAATTGCATACCTTTTGGGCGCTACAAATTTATCTAGAGTGAAGTGTTTGGCTTGCTCCAAATAATTGAATTAAGCTTAATTTAATTACGGGCTTATACAATCTCACAATAAAATGCATAATTTCTAAAAACATCATTCAGTAGCATTTGTTTCGCGCCTTAAGTACAATAAACAGTCAACCATGATTTACACAGCCTACAGTGGCCTGGCTTGCAAAATCTACATTGGCTCCATTAAAAGCAATTTATTGTGAATGCCGGCGTCTGTCATTTTTGGTTTATTTGTGTGTGTATGTATGTACGCGTAAAAAGAAGGACTTTGCCTTGCAAAATCAATAAACTTCAAATCCCATTGTGCGCGCTCTCACTCCCATCGGCCGAAGTGGTTCGCTCGTTATGAGGGCGTTTTGTGAGGTTAAGTGAATTCTTATTAACTTTCCTTTCACCAGCGTTTGCGTTAGTGTGCTTGCAGCATCCTAAAACTGTCCGTAACGAAGTGGAAATTCTTCACAAAGAAGAAGAAGAAGAGGAAGAACGAGAGAAAAGCAAGCAATACAACCGATTTCCGATGTTGTGATGACGCATTCCGGTCATCCGGTGGTTTGCCGATGATTTCGAATAAAGGGGCGCACAAACGAAACGTGTTAACGTGACAAGCTGCTTCTACTTTGACACTCCCAGTTTTTTCCCCCAGAATGGTGTGGATGCTGTGGCTGTGTGTGTGTGTGTGTGGGGAAATTATCCCTCCAGATGAAAATTATAATTGAAATTGTTCTGTCAGCAGCTACGGCGACACTTCGCTACCAGGAAACATCAGAAATTTGATGGATTAGAGTATCGAAACTTCATCGGTTCGGGGGTTTTTCGTCGGAAAAACAAGATGTCCGTGTATGTGTATTTGTGGTTTCTCTTTTCTCTTTTCTTGGGGGAAACATGTGTTGGGGCAAATGCATGACTATCCTTGGGAAAAATAACGAGCACGAGCAGAAGAATGCAGGCGATGATTTATTGGATTTATTGATCCGTTTGGAAAATGGGCGGCCGGACAAAGCTTGTAGCAGGGTAGTTCGGGGGGAAAATTTATCTTAATTTTCCACTTGTTCTCCACCGGCAAGACAAATTACCGATTGTTCGTGGTTGATTTCGGTGGTGCTTTTTATTTCGATTAATTTTTCAACGCTACAGTGAGCAACAGAGCAACATGTTCGACATGCTGTTGCTGTCAGGCTGATGATGTTGTAAAGAATGGTTTTTAAAATACGTTTCACTGCCGATACAGTCTAGCAGGTGAGAAAATATTCTCCACCAAAAAACCCGGATCGACCAAAGCATGATAATAGCTTAATAACATCGAAAAACACCCGTTTTATCGTCCATTTCGGGTGGTGGGAAAAATCGCCCACAAAAATCCTTATCGCTTAATAGCACGCCAGGTAAAGCAAACCGACACGGGGAACCATGTAATCATCGGTATAGGGGAGGGGCAAAAAAGGAAAAACAGAAAATTACATTAAAAATAGGGCGGAGGACAGTGGGTGGAGGTTTGGAAAAATCATAACCGTCAGATGATTATCATTTCCCGGCGTTTTTTTGATGGTCTGCTCCATACAAGACGTCAAATTTCATTAAGCGAAATTGTAGAGTCTAGGAGGCAAACCTAGGAGGCGAACCAAGGACAGTACCCGCTCTCTCCTTCCTCTTATCCCTCCTCTCTACCTCCGTGCATCCGGGACAGACCTCCGGACCGGTGTATGTGTCCTTGTGATTTTATGATTTGAATGTCAGACTTTTTTTTTTAAGCAAACAGGAAACCATTCCCGGTACCGATACCGGTGGTATAATAAAAGTCCAATTAATTTCCATTTGCAAAGCGCTGTAATCAGCGCCATTTTTTTCTTTCTTCCTCACGAATCAACAAGAGACGCTGGAAATTCATTTCTTCGTGTCGGTAAGTAATCTGGATTTAATATTCAACTGTTATTGCTTCCCTTGCCTCTGGTCGGTGTGGTTTACTCGTTTTTCGGGGTTGGATTCCCGCAACCGGAAAGGCATACAGGTGTCCGATTAAAGCCGGCTTCAAGTGGAGGCTTTAAAGTTGAGGTGAAAGAAGGACAAAAAAAGAGCATTATCAATAATTTCGATTCCTTGCAGCTTTCTCCAACGTGTCTATCGTTTTCCGACGTGGTTTTTGCTTGCTTCTATCACGTGTGTCTGTGTGTCCGCTAAAGTAGGTGATAGAAAATCGTTAAACGAAATTATCACCCATCAACGATAAATGTTGATCGTGTACGACCCGAGGTCCTGGCCGGGTTGTAGCAGAAATAAAAATAACCAAACGGTGGGAAAAACTCGATACACGGGATACCGATTTCGGCTCGGTGCTACCCCTTAATGGCTACCGTACGGTCGAAACACTAAAGATAGGGTGAGATATTGTCCAATAAAGTGGTCGCAAGGTACCGGCTATTACGGGGGCAGCTCGTCCTAAAGAACATCGCCAAACAACATCGCTTGTCCGGAGGACATCCACGCGCTTCCGGTTTGGTGTTTTGTTTTTTGGTTTCGTTTCATCGGACACGACGATGCGTTTTGTGTGTTTGCGTTTGCTGCTCGCTGATTGGATGTTGACGCTTTGCGTTTTATCACGAAATGAGATTTGTGCTGGTACAGCAGAAAATTTTATTTTTCAAGCACTGCACCGAGTGATCTGTGTTTGATGTGTCCTTATTGTTGGTTGGTGGTTGTTCTTGCTTAAGAGCTAAAGCTCCCTAGAGCGTTCGTTTGAATAGTTTCCAGCTTTGATGTTTCGTGCCGTTGTTTGCTGGCATTCGAAGCTTGTTTGTTGTGCTCGAAATAGCCAACAGCACGCATTTTGTTGTTTATTATTTATTAAGTTGGTTTTGTTTTGTTGTAAAGAAGACAACAAGCAAAATTTTAATTTTAATATAACTGGAGGGTTGTAGAAAGAGAGAAACTTCAACCTCGACTCTGTCTTTAATCCTGAAACAGACAGTATAAACACGCTCGTTCACCGATTTGACAGCTTCATCGCCTACTACTACGGCGTGCTGTCATCTCGTAGCAAAAGTAAACAACATGTCCCCAAGCACCCGAAACAACACTCCCCGTCGTCAAAAAAGTGCTCGAACCTGCATGCAACGTCCTAATTTTGTGTCACACCTCCTCAAGCTAGAGTAAAAATGAGGACGTTTTTGTATGGGCTGAGGAGCAAATTAGGAGGTTCGTGCATGAGCGTTTGTGGTAGTGTGTGTGAGCACACACAGCCTCGGGGTATGCATGTATTGGTCCAACCGCGCGGTCGGAATGTTTGTATGTATTGTGATATGTTTTCTTTCATCTCAGCAACCATCGTTTCCACCGCGATAGGAATATCAAAGTTTTAATAAAAAAAATCACTTTATTGATGAAAGTGTGGTCGAAACCTTTCCCCCACGAACAGCGGCACTGATAACACTGTTAAAACACTAGGTACATTGATATTTTTCACGACACTTTTCACCACAAGATTTAGCCTCCGATGCCGGCTCTGGAGCAACGCTGGAAGCCTTGATTCCATCGCGTTCTTCCCGCGTTCTGCTTCAGGCCGTGACGCTTTCGATGCAGGGACGATCTCGATGTCGTGATGATTCGTCGTCTGGAAGATTTTTACTAGAAAGATGTAAAAGATGTTAGTTCTGTTTAGCTTTAGTTTTGGTGTTCAGAACCTACCAGCTCCGTTGGACTTGCCAACTTCTCGAAGGCGAATGTATACATGTACAAAGGCACAATCACTGCCAAGATACATGGGTTGCTACGATTGTACTCTCGAGTTGGATAAAAAAAGGCAGTGAAAACGTGAGAGAGCAGTACAGATGAGCAAAATCATACCTCCAAAGAGAGATGGCAATATTGTATCTCGCATGCGAATACAAAAAGTAGGGGAAATGTTGAGGATCTTGTACGAAAACTGCTCGATTTGACGAGTGGGCTACGGTCAAATAATGAAACTGTTTTCCCGCTTCGAACAAAACAAAAAAGAAAACGCTCCATGAAAACGTTACGAAAGACGCACATCCTCTATCGATACCGATCGGGAAAAGCTTCGAAGCAACGCAAAACCCATCAACCGTCCTGCTGATGGGCTACTAAACGGTGGTCTATGATTGTTTTTATTTCCATGCGTGCCTGTTTTCCTTGCCTTTTTCCACCGTCGCCCCACCCGAAAGCAGCAGTTTTCGGAGGCGAAGTAGCTTAATGAACATAAATTTGATTAGAGTGCCATCGGCAGCTGGCCGGTCTCGTGATTGTGACAAGTTAATAAGGAGGCATCGTTTTTCCGGGATTGAGCGCCTTCGCTTAGGGCGGGGAGCTTGGCTGGTCCGGTGCCACCAAAAATCGATCTCCTTAGCGATGATTACTCCGCAGGAAATGGGAAGGAATGAATATTAACAGCCGGCGGGAGGAAAAAAAGCGACAAACATGATATCATTCATCGTTTCCCCAAGGGGGAGTGATTCGTTTAGGAATAGGAAAATCGTCTATCATCAACGTTAATCTGTTATGGGATGAGTGTGTGAGAGAGAGAACGCAAACGTCACTTTTGCTTGCTTTAGTCAGTGATTTAATATTTACACAAAACAAAAAACTGGAAGATTAATGGCACCTTTTACCCACAAGGACAAAAACGTGCAGATCTTAAGAAAACCGCAAGAAAAACACAAATGAAAATAGGAAAAATTGTAACAACTTTTGTTCGAAAGTTTATAAAACTTTCCCAAATCTGATTATGCTTTAATTCAATGCACATTTTGGTGTGACGAAAGTTTCTTCCTGCGTGGGTTTTTTTTTTAAATTCATTATGTAAAACCCGAATTTACTCAGCGCGAAAAGCTCCCAAAAACAATTCAACAACAGCAACAAAACGGATTCCATTTCCACGGGTGGCTGGTGGTCACCGCGTTTATGCGTCAATGGTTTCTTTTCGACCCACGGACGTGTTGGGTGTTTGGCCCACAAAAAAAAAAAATGACGAAGTCTGAATGCGTATTTTTTAATTATACTTAACTCCTCAACCGTTAGTGGTAAACGAATTGGGATTTTCTTCGTGGAGCAAAGAAAGGTAAAGAAAGGTAAAATCCCGCGTCGAAGCGGGGTAGAGTTTATTTACTTTTTAAGTACTTACGGGCGGGTCACAAAATGGTGACAGCAAAATATGAGCTAAAGTTGTGGTGGAAAAGTGGTGAAAAGTTTTTGAATTATGGAAACAAATTTGGCAGACATTTTTCCGCACACGGGTGCTGGATTGCTATTGATTGAGTAAATGTAAAAGTAAATTGGCAAAAAAGGAGATTTTTTTTTACTTTCAGTGCAAGTGGAAATCTTTTGTAACATTTTACCACCGTGAAAAGGTAAATTTTCAATTTCTTCCCATAAACACCCTTATTGGAGGGGGAAGGGAGGGAGACAGGGTGTGAGAGAGGTTCATTCCACACTTCCAGCCATATTACATTTGGCAGCTTCATTGATGTTATTAATTTTCCCGTTCTTGCTCCATTAACTGCGCCCAGTACCGGGGGCACCGACCGTACCGTAGACAAGGTTTTTGCATTGCGCACAAGTACTGTCATGCGAAACCAGAAGTTGATTTTTTGGAGGAAATTTGAAGGCAAAGAAAAAGAGAGAAAGAAGCCGAGAGCATCCAGCTGGTGCCGTTTGAGGATCGCCGAGATATCGACGAACAACACACAAAAGCGAAAGTTCCGTCGCCCTTTCAAAAACGGGAATAGAGGGGAGAAGAAGAGAGGGAGAGGAAGAGGGAGAGCCGGGGGAAAACTTTTTCCTTTTCACCGATTGTTAATTTATTCTTATGCCGTCGAACTTCGACTTCGCTTCAGCCTGCTTACCGAGGGATACTGTGTGTGTTCGGCTCGTGAGCGTCCCGACGTGTAATGTGGGTAGTCTATCTTGCAGGCGCATTAATGGGGTACATAACATTCACTTACCACTTCCACACCGCTTGTGACCCTTCGGGAAGACGTGAAGGGTGGAAAGAAAAACCTTTCCCCCTCCCCCCCTCCCCCCTTATCCCCGGGGGTATTGTTTCTTTTATTATCGTCCCCTTGCGTCCCCATCGTCCCTCACCTCACGGACTGTTGTTTTATATTGCTTCTGTTTGGAATTATTTCTCCATATTCTGGCCGCATCTCGGTCTTTCGGCCCCGTTTTCAATTTCTTAGGATGCTGGTGGATGCAAAACCGGTGTTCTTTCGGTGTTTGTGTAACGTTTTGCGTTCGTCCCCGTTTTGCAGCAATTCGTACGTCAATCGTGTGTTGGTTGTATGAAAGAACGCTCCCAAGAGACAGACGCCCGGTTGTATGCAATGGTGAAAGATGTCGCAATTGAGAAAGGAACCGCGAGCTGTCGAAATGTTCGTTGAAGTGAATCGGATCGGAATGCCTGCGAGTATTCCAATTTCCTGTTGGCAACTTTGGCTGTCCCAGTTCGCAGGCAGGGAAATTAAAATTCATGAAATTATTTTCATTCCCACTGTTTGATGCGTGCTGCGTGTTTGTGTTAGAGTTTTCCTCGATGAAACGGTTTCGTTTGTTTCGACGACTAATGCCGGTTCAAGGAAACAATCGTTTTAGTATTCCTTACATGTAGTCCACCAGTAAGGAGAGAAGTCATGAACTCGGGATGGGGAAAACTTTTTTTTTGCAGGACTTCCGATACTAATGTAGGGAACTGGAGAATAGCCGCTCCCATTTTATCTATACAGCAAAAATTTATGAATCGTTTTACGACCCGGACATGCGTTCCCTACGCACTGTCCCGCTTACTGTGACAGCCAGTCGAAAAAGGAGAAGCTCCAAAACTTCGCACAAAAGCAGCGATGCGCCACATAAAGCAAGAGTAGCGATTGAAATTAAAAAAAATGATAATACTACCACACCACACAAGGAAAAAAGAAAACCCCTTACAGTACGATAAAGACGATCACAAATCCCATTTCATTTCCTATTCGTATTCGCTTGCCCGTGATTTGACGGTCCCTGGTTCGTGTATTGTACGTCCTCGATAAGTAAGTTATTGGCAGACTGTGCCATACAAAACAGAAAAAAAAGAAGAACTCACTTTTCATTCGCCTTTCATTCACCGAGCGCTGTGGATGAGAGTGAAAGCTAACCTTTTCCCGCTATTACCACTTCTTGAGGGTTCACGGAAATCGGATTAAACTTATTCTCCCGCCCCTAATCGAATCGTTGCAATCGATGGGAAAGATATTGGAATGGGGGTACAAATTAGAAAGTGAATCTTGTTACGCGTGAAGCAAATGGCGTCCCTGTTAGAAGTTTTGCAAAGTGAATTAACTCGAGTAACGTCACAGCGCAGGTGTAACGCTACGATTGCCTACCCTGTAGGCGCTATTATTGGATAGTGTGTGAAAAAAGCGGGCGAAATGTTGTTGTTGTACTCACATTTGCTGGCGACGGTTGCTGTGATTGCTGCTGCTGCTGTCGGTACTGCATCAGTGCCGCAACAGCTTTATTGGCGGCTGCTGTGACGGCTGCAACGGTCGACGTCATTTCAGGCTCGTGGTCAATACCGTTCTCGCTGGCGTTACACTCCGGCACCGTCGGCTGCCCGTCACCGTCTAGCTCGAACGATGTAGGAGTCGGTGGGCGAAGGCAACGTTTTTTCGTCACCGTCCCGTTCAGAGACAATGGTGACGCGGCCGATCTGTGTCCGATTCTACGATTCTGTGACCTATCTACTGCCTTATCACGATGGTCTCATCGGTAGATATTCGATCGTCGTTGTCGGAGTCGGGTGCAGTTGTGCCCGTTTGCTGGTCGAGGAATAGTGGGAACCGATTCTCGGCTATCGGCGAACCGGCGGCCACCGTTGGCACAGTCGAGGGAAATAGGCTGGTGGGCAAGCTGTAGCTCACATCGGTAGCCGTCGGCGGTGGTGGTGATGATGGTGGCGTCGTCGTCGTCGTGTCTGTGGTTGCCCGCTCGACGAGATTCACCATTGAAAGCCGTAAACGCCGGGTTGGATGGTGTGGGAAAGGGAAATGGGAAATTATGAAAAGGGAGTTGGGCCGAGTCGTACCGTTGCGAACTGTCTTGATGTGGATGAGGAAGCTTTTTTTTTGTTTTGGTATTTCTCGCACACTTCAACCAGTAAACCTGGGTGGAAAATTTGCCGTAGCACAGTTGATGTTGCCTGGTGATCAACAAGCTCGACGTACGGATTGATGCCGGTTCCAATGGTCACACAGCTCGAAAACACACACTGACAAGCCGGTACGCTGTCTACTTCACTTGCACCACACAACGAATCCGTTCGATCATACTCGTAGGTACGTGGGGGCCAATTTTTCCTGTTCAGCTCAACCGACCGGGTTGAGCAAGTTCCTGGAATGCACTTTTCATCACACTCTCCTGCAGGGTTGATCGTCCACTAGCGTACGCGTCCAGGTACAACGTTTCTTCGCCGGTTTTAAGGTCTGGTCCCCGGTATTCCGGTATCGACCGTGTATATGTCTGTAGTAGGGGTGAAAGAAAAATGGACCAGATTCTCTCCAGCTGTGGAGTAATTCACGGTTCACTTGGGATAGGAAAAGCACGCCACACAAACACAAACACACACACACACGGAACCTTCGCCTTGTTTACGCTCGAGATGCACAGTGGCCTTTTTCCGAGCCGCACAAAGGCACCATAATCACAACGCTTTCATTCGAATATTCATCGTTCGGTGGGTAAGCGGACACCGAGAACGTAGCTACACCGTTGAATTTAAGCTCCCATCCAGACCGGAACTTCCCGGCGATCGGGCGTGTTGTGTTCTGCACAGGTGGTGGCTGGCGCACCATCGGCTCGGGCGTACAGCATCCACACCGTCACCGCGCTTACACGGCTGTCCGACACATGGACCAACCGATGATGGTCGGCAGTTTCTGCAATGGAAAACATGGCATAAGGCAGGGATATAAAATGCGCACTCACATATATACATATATTGTGTTTAGCATAATGAGGGTGGAAAGGCGTGTGTGTGTGTGTTTTTTTTTTCGGGTTCCCGGTGGTGGCAAGATGGTTGTGTGCTTCCAAACACCGGGAGCATAAAGCAGGGAAAATATGGTATACTGCAGGGATTAAATGTGGGCGAGAGAAACCCGCTTTTTTTGTCGAACAGTTTCAGACACTAGTTTAGTTGCTTTAAGAAGGGGTTTTTATCTGTAATAATAAGTAATAAGTATCCAGGAAAATATAATAAGCAGAG
>KZ062409.1:115276-148811 GCA_002091835.1 Anopheles maculatus
TCATACTCCTTGCTGGCAACACTTCCATTTCATAGGGGGATTAGGTGGCAAAGTATGACCGGATATTTTGCACATTTTCCACATGAATCTTCACACACTCGGCAGACAATACACCATGTACCCACGAACCAAGCTTACAATTTGCGCTCTTCCACCCGAAACGGAAACAATCTACTCGTTTCCTAAATACGGGTGCCCACTGTACCGACGGTTCGGATGGGATTTGTTGCTATCCTCCAGCAACGACACCACAAGCGTAATCTTTTCCTTTTCCCGGGTTCGCTTTTCTGGGTCGACGTTGTTGTGTTGAAACGAATAAGTTCCCGCTAATTTTACCATAATTCATCACCTGTTTGCTTGTTCCGCAGGGAGATATCCGAACCTTACCCGAGGACACCTCGAATCGGTGTCCGCCATTCTACAAACACTGACCAACCACACACAGGTGGGATTAGTGTCGTCGACTTCAGGTTCAGGCTCCGCTTACTGAGGAGCAACGGGAGGCTTACCGCTTACTCGGAGAGGATTTTCTGGTTTCAAATCTCGAATGTGAATGATTGTGTACTTGGAGTTGGAGAACGAACTGGTGAAGTTGTTCATTTCGAATTAGAAGCAATTTTAATGACCTTCACTTTTATTGCTGAATCCTGCTATCTATTGTTGAATTATTGCAGCTATGCGATCCATAGGTTAACTGGAGAAAACTTTTCCTAATCCCTCGACTAAACCGTGCAGCAAAACCACAGCAGGAAGTGGGTCAATTGAAAAAGGCTTTTGCAAATAAAAACAGTTTTCCCAAACAATGTTCACCCGTACGCGAGTGAGTTTTCCGAATCCGTTTTCCATTGTTGTGCCGTAAAACATTCATGTAAATTCACCCAATACACACAGCTCCTCTGCGCTAGGGCTTGTTGCCTAGCTGTATCGCTTTATTAAGCAGGAGGTGATTCGAGAGGAAAAGTTAGCTCGTTCGTGTGCGGCGCTGTGCTCCTGAAGCGGCGTTGAGTGTATATGTACCAGGGACAGAGTAAAAGTGGAAAATAATATCGAAACTTTGCCTCCAAACAAAACCGAGATTGAATGGCGAACACGAGTGCGAGGAATTCAAGAGCAGTACGAGACTGTCGCTCAATATTCGTGTGCGGCGCTGTGCTCCTGAAGCGGCGTTGAGTGTATATGTACCAGGGACAGAGTAAAAGTGGAAAATAATATCGAAACTTTGCCTCCAAACAAAACCGAGATTGAATGGCGAACACGAGTGCGAGGAATTCAAGAGCAGTACGAGACTGTCGCTCAATATTGGGTTGGCTCGCTTTTCTAAAATCCGCTCAGTAGGCTTGGATAGATATATTGTGCCCCTGAGGGAACCGAGCGCCGAGTTTTACCACCAAACGGCACGGGAAAGTTGGTAACAAGGCTCGGTTCGGAAAACTGATTGACATATTGATGATGATGGTGGTGACCTGTCCCCGGAGGATGTGGGAACGCTGACTCGTGTGTTGGAGAGCAAAACAGAAAAAAACGGACGAGAAAGTTTAGCAATAAATTGCATACACTCTAGGCGCTTCGTTTGACAGCGTTATGGGTTGTACACGATGCGGTTTGATGCTTGTTTTGTCTGCCATTTGAATTTGCGGAGTAGGAAAACTAAGGAATCAATTTATGCTTAACTTGCAGTGTGTGTTTGTGTGCAAAAAAAAAAACGCACTCCACAAGGTAAACCATCATAATTAAAATCAAATCATGCGTGTACGGCACCTGTGTACGATTCAATTCGCAAGCAGCTGTGTTTAATGAAGCATTAGCATCATTGCTGCACGTATATGTAGTAATGTTGTAGCGTCAAAACGTTCACCTTCTCACGAGAAAAGGGGAGCATTTGGCTTGCTTTTGATTCAAAACGAGCAACCGGCGCATTAATTCCCAGTGCTACGGAATTATTAATTGAAAACCACTGGCTGTAGCTGGCCAAAAACATTGATCTCGAGTCATAAATATTCAATGCCAGCTTCTGAGTTCTGAGTATGGGGATAATATGTTAGTCAACTATCGTATCGATAGATGTTCTTCTAGCGCTGGGCGTTGCGTTGGATATAAATTTCTAACCTCACGTCTGTAGATAGATGCTAAGAGAAAATCCAACGGCAGTTGTTGTGGATGAGATTCCGCACGTGAAAAACATCATGAGAGCATGGCTTGGCTTTCTTGCACCATGCCAAGAGACCGTACCACCAAACGAACCGAACGCTCGAGAGAAATCGATGATCGAAGATTAAATAAAATAAACGAATATCAATATTTGAATCATAAGTAGCTGCTCCAGTCTTTGTGCGACGAGAATCGAATCGTCGATTTTATGCATCGATTGTGATATCATTTATTCAAAAGTTTTCCCGGTTTTTTGAGTCTCTACTTTAAACGCTATTTTTTAGACAAATAGAAACATACTTTACAGACGTATCATAATGCACACATACACGTTGTGTAAACAAATGTGAAAAGTAAACACGATAATAGATTATCATCTTTTATCCTCTGTATGTCAATTTAGATGACAACTGATATCGTTTCCGTACGCTATCCAAGCATTAGCGTGAGGGATCTACTGTCACTGCTGCCGTTGGTCGACTGTCACTAGCAGGAATTCGCGAGGAATTCAATTTACTGTCACTGAAAGCCGCTCCAAGAATGTTGCCCCAACGAGCAGTGCCGGCATGCGGCCATTGTCGGTGCCACCGTTCCAACACTCGGCCGGAACTTCAAGACTAGAGAACTTGATACGATCTTACCATATTCGCAGACAGAATATGGTCTTACCACACTAATACAAATACACACTCACACGCAAAAGATGCCACCGACACATGGAAGACACTATATCCATTTTGATTTCGTTACTGCATGGCGCGTGCACAGCGTTTTCCGGGAAGGATTTTCCACACTTAATCCGTAGGAGCACGCTTCCCGTTCGGTGCCTTCATTGTGTTGCTTACTATGCCTCTTAGAATGTGTGTGTGTGTGTATCACAATTTTCATATGGTGAGCAGGGTATGTAAGGGAGTGTGTGTGTGTGTTCTTAGTATGCATTATCCTATCTGGACATTCTTTCCCGTTTAGATGGGAAAACTCCAAGAAGACAGGAGTTATGATAATCCTAATGCTGTAGGAAAGAACTCGACTAGCGTACGTCCATCGTCTGGAGCTCTGGTTCAATGCTTAGGTTGTTTAAAATTGATGAAGAATTTAATTTGTTTTGTGTAGATGCCAATGTTATTATTGAGGATTTTTGAGGGATTTCGGGAACATAAGCTTGCAATGTTTCTTTTCTGTAGAACATTCACAGGCGGAACTGGTTTTCTGTTGCACTTTCTCGAATCTTTACGAAGTTGAAGTTTAAAACATTCCTGAAGGGAAAAGATTCAAATCATTGGAGCTTCACCTTGAAAAGAAGCCTCAGAAAAAACACCCAGAATTGGTACAAACTTTACAAGTTCATCGCGAGAACCCTGTACAACGTTTTCCTCATTATTCGGTCGCTCGCTTTGCTCCTTTCTTGTTTGGCGTGTACATTAATTTAAAGTTTTTCTTTCCCCATTTTACACAGTAAAACACAGCAAAGTCTGCCGGAAAAGAAAGTACAATTGAACATTATATTTCTTTGTATTTCCCTTTTTTTTCCTTCCTCTTTTGACAGGAAGCCCGATTTCCACTACATTTCTCGTTTGGGGTTGGGAATTTAATTTTCCTCCGGTTTTCCATTAAATAGCACTGGACCGAGCAAAAGACCCCCCCCCCCCAATCCCCCAAAATGTGTCGCGAATTCTTCCCCGGGGTGAATAGGTCAAATTATTTACCAACAGATTTTCATAATTATAAATTCAATTATTCGCTGACTTTCTAACCAACTTTGGACACCGACAGCTGTCCGGTGCCGTTTGCAGCGTTACAGTGCGTCTCGGTGGAAAGGATTTAATGTCAAACAAATTTAGAACCACTGGCCAGGAGAAGCAATTTAATTACAAGCCCACTTTCTTCCCATTTCCATGCTACACTTGTAGCTTCCGTACGGTTGGCCGCGGCCAACCCGAAACGGTAAACCATTTAAGCGACGTTGACCTTTCCCCACAGGATGTACAGCGCCACACGGATGCGAAAAAGGTTTTGCCTCTCTCTGGGCGCTTGGGGAAATGTAACCTCCATCAGAGTGGCACATCTTACGCTCAGGCAGATTTCTGCCGCTGAATCTACATTTAGCTCTCTCTCTCTCGCATGAAGTAAATGAATTCCATTACCACCGTCCATCCCAACGTCCGAAACACCGGGTGGGAAATTTTACACCCACCAAACACCTGTCGGCAACACTGCAACGACCGTTGACCGGTGGGCGGTTCGGCAAAACCGCACGTAATGTGATGAACGTTTAGATTGAGTTAAGGTGAATTTGATAATCGGTTATTAGCTTTCGGTGTGACGGGCCAACTGTAATACGGAGAATTACTGCCAGCATCCACACTCACACAGAGGTGATAGAATTACTGTATCGCTTAATGGGTGGTTTAAAAATGTACGTGCAATTGATTCCAAGGCATAATCCTGCAGTGACTTTCTGGCCCCGATTGCAGCAATGCGGATGCCTGCGTGTACTGCATTGCTGAGAACAGATACATACACACACACTATTTATCATGTTTAAACGAAGCTCATCCGCTTATTATTACGAGCTAATCTTCTTCGCCCGGAGTTCCCGCACTGCCATCCCCGGTACTGACTTGCTGTCGTCAGTCTAATAATCCTCGCTAATCATCTCTCACGAGAGACGGAACGCGACCATCTACGTCAGAACTAGCACTTCCCATAGGAAGCCGTGTGTCGGGACGATAGTGTGGAAGGTGGGCAGGACAGTGTTTGGGAAGTGTGCGCACAACTCGAATGCACCACCATTGTGTGCGATCCTGTATCGTCCGAGCAGCAGACGAGACTGCGGTGAACCGCAACAGGTTCATCCAGGATCAGGCCTCAGGGTTGCCAATATCTTGTACACCGAGGCCATTACAAACATGGCAAAATTTAAACATGCCCGCACAGTTACCACCAATTCTGGCCACGTTTTCTCGTTCGCCCGTGCTTTTTAAACTAAAGTTCGAGGTTCGAGGCGTGCAACACCGTTGGGCGAAATGCCAAAAAACATGCTCAGCGTATTGCCTACCGTTCAGGCGCTGTGTAGATATTTTAACGATCCTTTTTTTCTCGCTCTCTCTTCTTTTGTGTGTGTTTGAGGGCGTATACATATTCAATCCAACGTACATTGTAATGCAAAAGAAAGTGTTTTCGAACGGGCTAGCAGTAGCACCACTTTCGGTAGGCTTTCCGAACCTACCGAACTTGGCTCAACTAGTTCCAACTGCAACAACCGAGCGCTGTGTACCAACCGCGAACGAAACAATACCTGGATTTATGGCTTCCAATTACATTTATTATTACGAGTGTTTCATGTATATAAGGGCTGTGACCGTGGGCACCGTGAATCGTGGCACGAGGAATGTGGACTTTTGTTTGCGTACGAATGTTTGCGTATCCGGTGGGTTTGTTTGGGCGGCGGTCGAAGAAAATGTGCGAACATAGTGTGAGAAAAGCATAAAGGCACTATAATGCAAGCTTGCTCCCCGGGCGCGTTCTGTATACAAACAGAGAAAAATCGTTTTTGGATTCGTGAAGCGTGCTTGTAATGGCACAGCGAAGGGACAGTGGGATTGGTTGCGGTTACCTTATATCTTTTCCTAATAAATCAAACCCATAAAGCAATTGATAGTTATATAAAAGTACAGGTAGAATCATCATAAACTTAATCGTCATCATTTTGTAAATAAAAATAAATTTTAAAATCCCGCTTTGTGTACACAACCGCACAAACCCGGTGTGCACCAATTGGCACCATGTTAAGCGCATTGCCTAGCCTGCAGGCGCTAGAAATGGTCGACGCGTTGCTCACCATTACGCAACCTCAAGTGAGAGAAAAAAAGCTTTGTGTTTGTGCTGGTGGCGATATGCAATGGCATCGAATCGATAAAATACGCACACCACCCCTCGTTACAGACCCTCCTACCCTCCTCCCCTCCCAAACGAAGGGTTGTGTTGTCCCTCGAGGCAAGAAAATGGGAGAAAAATAGAAACCCCGGGGAAGAGTTTTTTTGATGGAGAAATGGAGCTCAAGATAAACAACTCCCGAAACGTGATAGCACAAGCATTCGTGACTTTGGAACTTCCTTTACATCGCCCGAGTGGGTTGCGGGTGAAAATGGGTGCTGCTCGTATTACGAATCGGCGGGTGGATTTATGCTTGCCACAGTGTGCCGGCAGCTTGATTGGCCGCTTTTTCGCTCGCCCGCAAACAACATTCTGCTCGGGCCAATTCATTCTGCGTCGTCACAGTTACCGGATTTAGAAGATGCGAATGTGCGCTGTTTTGTTATATTTTCGGCAGTTCGGCAACCGGCGGCTCGATTAGTACAATTGGGAATTCTAGCTGACAAGCAATTGACAGCCGGAAGCGAGAATCGCTGCACCGATACCAAGCCGCGACCGTTACGGATCGACCGGGAAAGACGGTGGCATCTGTTTCACCATATTGTACCACGGTTTGGAGGGGGGGTGATGCCGACGCTTTATTTGTCTCGCCAGTAGGTTTCGGTTGACATCGAGAGACGTCGAACCGGTACGGTCGATAAAATGGAAACGAGAAAAATGCCCTTTGGCATTGGGAGCGATAGAATCGTAACGCTGGGAAGCGCAGATATTACAAGTACAATGTAATTTCTTCAGTGTTGCGGTTCGGTAGGGCGAAATATTTTTCAGCGAATTCAATTTGGTTCCTCGAAAGCTAATATTGTTACCATTATTTTCAGGGAAAAAAGCGCAAGCGTACTTTCGCTAGTCCGACTGAATTCGGTACAACAAAGGACATGGACAATGCCTTCCAATAAATCGGATGGGGTGATCGCTAGCGTTGGCATTCTTAAGACGTTCGAGAGATTACAATTAACTAATTTGGACCATTTTACATAAACGCTGAATGCTTAGAAATGGTAACAAATTCTAAAGAATTCACTGTTTGCTATTAGGCCTGAAGAATTTATGCAATAGAAGCAGGAACGCAAAGACTTTCTTTGTAAAAGGACTTTTAAAAGGCACACTATTAACTCCACACGAATTCTTGATGATTTTCTCTTATTTGGCACTATATCCTCGAGAGGATTCGACCTGGCTTAATGTCATCGTAGCTGGATTGTCGGTCCTGCGTACGAGGAAACCGTCTTCGATATCCGATCCTGCCGAGTAAAGACCGGCTTGGCAACCTTCTCAATCGTCGGACCGCCCTCGGAATCCTAGAAAAACTTAAAAATTCTTACTAAATAGTCAGATAAGTATTTCGATACCTTCTTTTACTCTCACTGGAATAGACTTACACACTCAGTTCGTTAGGAATCTTTAATTCATTGAATTCTATTAATTTGTTTTTCCAAGAACAGCTCCTGTTATACGTGAAGTTCAAATGTATGAGTTCTTTTTTCGAATTTTCCTGAAGAAACTATAGACGATTACTTGATTTATATAGAAGAAACACTGTCTATTTAAGAAGTAACACCTTCATTGACGTATATTTTGCCTCTCGAAACATTCCGAGAGGTCTGTAGAATGGTCTGAAGGCTTGGATCTATACATTTTTAGGGTCAGTTACGAGTACAACGGAAGGTCTCTCGGTAATAAGATCTATCGAGGTTCTTGAGCAAGGGGAAAAAAGAAGAAGCTCTAACACGGCTACTGATGAGTTTAACTGAGTTAAAGCTAGTTTAAGCTAGTTTTTCTAATGTCATATATTCCACAAAAAGTCGTTATAACTTCAAAACACATTTACAAAAAGCATAAAATAGTGAAAATGTTTTCTAAAACATTGCAACAAGATAGCGAAGATGATTTGTTCCGCCAAACTCAACAAACCCTCGTTGCAAGATTCATTCCACTTAAGGCATACATAAGCCGCAATCGAAAAACTTGACAAAGTTAAATTCAAGCGTCAATGGACAAAACGAACCCCTACCTTAAGCGACGTTATCTGTCAGCATGGGTGTGTATGTGTGTCTTAGAAAAAAGGGTGGGTTTCTTTCTATCCCAAAAGGGGAAACCTTTTTCACACAAACAAAAACACACAGACATACAGGCAGTTAGCATACGCTTCCTTACAGTACGTGTCATGTTTAAGTGCAAGTTCCCGCTCATCATCACCGTGTGGTAGCGATTAAAAGGGGTGAAAAAACTTAATGCTCGTACGTAACAGCGCCAGCGTTTGCTGGAATTTGATGGTAGAACGAATAAAAAAGCCTTCCAGAGCCCTGGCGGGATGAAGAAAGTTCCCAAAAGACTGTTTCGGTTGAGTAAATGAGCAAACGAGATGCGATGCGAAAAAAAAAGAATTAATCTCACAAGGGAATGGTTGGTCTGCCTGTTTTGTAGTAATTCTACGAAAGCAAAAAAAAAAAGGGTAAATCAAAACATCTCATGCGTCATCTTTACGACGGCCCGAAAAAAGGGTTGCCCTCCCTGTTTTGGTGCTTAAGCCATGTGGAAAGGAACGTGGAACGAACAGCCCAACCATCGCGATTGCGATGCTCAATCATGGCAAACAAAGAATCCTGCCTGCCGTTAAAGACCAGGCCCGGCTTCGAGGTTGGAGAGCCTGCATTTCGGCACACACACACACAGGACGCTGTGTTCACGATCCATTAGAAGGGTAAGTAGTTATTTTTGCACTGTACCGGCTACATACTGCCATTAAACTATGCGCGAGCAAGCGGCGTTGACATTGCCGAGACGGACGTGCGAGCGAGTGTTTCGCCATTAGCGTAAAGAAAAGCGTTTGCCTGCAGGCTAACCCTTGATGCCACGGATGGTTGGTAATGGGATAAAAATGTTCACCCACTCACCCATCCGTCCACCCATTCCATCACCGGGGGATCTCCCGTGCCGTTACAGCCGACAGTGTGAGACTCCGGTTGAACGCGCGCGCGTCCTGTGTTAGTATCCCAAACGATGTGGCCGGAAAGCTTCGATCGTTTTCCCGGCAATTTTCTTTCATTCTGCACACCACGACAAAGAACTCGGCGTTGTACGGCAGGCCGTTGTACTGTGCGCAACCCTTCGATGACGTGACAAAAGCGAAAAAAAAAAATGGGGAGCAAAGTAAACGGAAAAAAGAATCCCCAAGCAAATCGCATCCTTTTCTTTATCCTTCGCTTGTATGGGGATTTACGCTCGGAGGAGTGTGTGCGAGTGTGTGTGTGTGTTTTATTTTCCAAGTTCATTCTTGTGAACAAGCGTTTGTGAAGCATCATTTTCCACTTTTTTTTTCCCCACTGTCTGTTCATCATATTTCAATCTGCTGGTTAGCAGCACATCACAACTTGTGACGAACGGGAGATAGAGCCAGACGTGTACCCATATCCCATCGGGGGTCCCAATCCGATGCTTGAACCTCGTACCGGAATCTCCGGATCGAAATGAAGACGAGAGAGTAAAAAAAACCTCCCATCCGCAGCAGTTTGTCCGGAAGTATAGGAAGAAACACAGCAAAAAAAAAAAATCATGGAAAAAACCCCGAAGCCGAACTAAAGAAACGGTTTAGCTTTCAAAAGTTTCTTCCTACTTCCGTATCGTACTCGGAGTGGCTCGGTTTCTCGAAACGGAGGGCGTTGTTATCCCTCGGAAGCAGGCTCCGCAGATTTCCACAATCCGAGACATACCGTGCACAGTGGTGAAACGATGTGTATTTACGCCGAAAGAAATTCAATCTGTTTTGATATCTCTCAATTTTATGACTTCGGCACCGAGGGCGCTCACAAGGCCGGCGGATATTGGAAGTGTACAAGGATCATTGTGCCGTGCTTCATAAATTCAATTCCCAGGCGCCGTCCAAAAAAAAAACAGGCAAAGTAATAAGCGAAAGCGAGTGCTGCTCGTGATTGAAGCCAGAAAGCTCGGCAAACTTAAACAATCCGATTCTCGTTGATGCTCGTTGTATGGGTGGAAAATGGGACAATTCGAATGTCCTTATGTCGAAAAAGCCTGAGCCCTGAGTTGATAATGGAGCATTGGATCTAGGGCCGAAGATTGGATTGGAGCCGCTAATGGAACTCGTCAGGATAAGGGAAGCGCCCGACAAGCAAGTAGACGTTGATGTGTGATAGTTGTTGACGTTAGTAAGTAAGTAACGCGAGAGGGTGAACGAAAAGTTTTAATCTTAACACGATATCTGGTTCACACGTTTCTTGCAGTTACGGACACATTTGTACGCGCTGTCTCAACTCTGGAGGACCATCGTGTAAGTAGTACGTAATTTGATGAAACGAGCCTAAAAGCGGATAGTGTACGATAGCACGTAAGTGTTAATTAATTCAGCTGATAATCCCAAGACCATGAAGTTCTGGACGGTCTGTTACTGGCGCTGCGAGTTGCTGCGGACTCTCTCGGGATGGGTATGTACAGATAAGAAGTTTTGATTTTCGATACCAAGTGAAGAAGGCTAGCATCCAAGACGCAAAGTCTTTAAGGGTGCTGATAAGCTGGGCAAGAAGTTCGACAATAGTTTTCCGGTAGAGACAATATGATTTACTGCAGTTGGGAAGATTTTAATCCAGATACGATGGTTATCTTGATTTAGGGACAGTTGTTTATATTGGAGTTTTGACCGTGTTACAAAAAGTTTCGTCTTAAGGGTGGTGTCAGTGCTCGTCGGATGGTCGTATACGACCATCCGACCAAGAACAAAATTGATTGATTTGGTCGTACGACTTTATCTGTCATCCGACTTTATCTGTCAAATTCCATACAAAAATTTGGTCGTATACGACCATCCGACGAGCACTGACACCAGCCTAAAAACGTGTCAAAACATTTCAATGCTAAGGGGGTGCATAAATTTAGGCTCTCATAGTCAAAATACAATTGAGTTCTTGCTCTGACTTTATACCTTTTCAGTTATTAAAATATATCCAGGCATGATTTCTTCTTCTTCTTTATTGGCCTAACGACCACTTAGGTCATGCCTGCCATTTCTGGCTTACTAGACTTATTGTTACCCCATACTTCTTCTTCTTTCTTGGCCCAACGACCTCTTAGGTCATGCCTGCCATTTCTGGTTTACTAGACTTATTGTTACCCCATAGTTGGATAGTCAGTCCTCACTATGGGGGAACGGCCCAGATGAGACTTGAACCCCAGTCTTGCCGTGTGAAGACCAGCACCGCTGTCGCGGGCCCCCAGGCATGATTTCTCATATTTAAAAATACATAGCTATTAAGTCAGATTAATTCCAGCATGGATTCCTGAGACAGAGATGACAGATGTCTGTTACGTTATTGCAATAGTAGCTTATTTGGAAGTTTAAAAACAACTACCTACAGCATTCTATACGATGTAATTCTACCGAAAAAAATAATGATTTACAGCGCCCAAAAGTATGCAATCATGTTTTAACCCTAGACATTTTCAAAGTGCACCCATTGCATACATTCAGGCTCTCAATGAGAAAGTTCGTATTCCTCTCCTAGTGAATCATCAAAATCAATCCTCGCTAATGATATCTCATCTGATCAATCACAATTTAGTGAAATAGACACAGATTAGCTCTATGAATTGAGTGACAAGAAAATGTACCGAACCCATGTTACGTTAGAATAAATTAGCACCATTCACAAACTTCCGCTGTATTAAAGTGATCCATTCATCAACCAATCAGTGTGATCCTGGGTGAAAGGTATTGCAGCAAACCGTACTGTTTCCCAGCCGTAGCGAACTTGTTGATTAATCTTGCATGTAGCAGCTCAATCTCAAGACTGCTGTCATCAATCAGACGCAGGACTGTGTGCATCTTAGACACACGGTTGCATCTTAATAACCCATTCAGCGTACAGTAATTTAGTTGTGCCGGTTGGGATCCATCACGCTTGACGCACGTAGCCCAACCGGCGAAACGAACCTCGAGATACATCAACTCGGATGGAAATATGGGAATCCATTTTCCCACTCTGCTACAGATGCATACAGTTCGGCTGGAGTGTACCGCGTGCTTGTTTCCGTTGAGGTAAGTAATAGCAAGCGCGAAATGCAGCAAACGAACTTGAAGTGCACCATTCAAGCGGGAACGCGCGCGCGCCTCCTCGCATCCTTTGAATGCGCCATGAAAAGAACCCGGAGCTTTGTCAGTCTGTGTGTGTGTGTGCGAGTGCGGTAAAATGTATACATCCGCGTGCTTCGGTTAGAAGCTTTCCTTCCTGTCTCGAATCCCATCCGTAGCGAGAAGCTGCTGCGAACAGTTTGTACCAGCAATCCTTGCCTGGGTCTGTGCTTGTGGCTGGCGAAATACCGGCGGCATCTTTCTTCCGGTGTGATAACCACCATCGCCAGACTCGGAGCGAGAGAGAGAGAGAGATAGAAAACATCCCCCATTCTAACGACGCTGTCCGTAGCAAGTAGGATTAATAATTCAACAGCTTGATTTGAAATGTTTCCGAGAATTGATACAGACTGGTTCCGGGCAGGTTTTTGGGGCAGGTTTACTTTGGCGCGAATCGTTCAAAGTTGGTGCTGGAGTGTCGGGAGTGATGGAGATTGTGTTTGAGTTGTAAAATGTTGGAAAAAAGTCGACCTTTTAAAGTGTCAGTTGAATGTGACACCGTACCGAACCTGATTCAAATTTCAATTTTGCAGCCGACGATGACATGACGGGTCAGTGCTGTGAACAGGTGGCGCAAAAAATGAAGCGCAGCTCATTGATTGGTTAGTTGAATAATGTAAGCTATACAATCAGCTTACACAAACGGTGTGTACGATTTAAATGATAAATTGTTGCTTATGGAGCATATTTCTCGTGCTCGTAATGTATTCCTCGCTTTCCTTCTTTTTTGTCGCGTACATATTCCTTGAAGGGGCAGGCTCGGAAAAACCACAAAAAAAGCGATCCATCAACGTACCTTCATATGTTTGGCAGGATATATTAACGTACAACTATTTACTCTCCGTTTTGGGCTTTTGTGCCAGCACCAAAACAATTCTTCTGGCAAGCCCATTTCGTTTCGTCACCAGAATTCATGACACGTAATACCGGCAAAAGCTTCCGGGCGATGGGAAACTGTGTGTCCACAAGTACTGGCTGAACAAGTCGGCCAAGGAACAACCAAACCAAAATAAACCCAACAAACAAGCAGATAAGTGCAAGTTACATCCTTTTCCCGGAGCGGGAAGAAAAAAAAAAAAAAACGCCAAGCAAAAACAACAGAACATGTTGAGCCAGAGTTAATGTATTCAATGGGTAGGCCGCACTGTGTTCGATCATGCCGAGATTGCTCGTTTCCCTGTAACCCGAAACACCCGGGAGCACCCGCTGCTAACTGCCACCGGCCGGAAGGTTTACGGTGAACTGATTTATGCAAACACGCGTACGGAGACGAACTCAATCAACAAAAGCACGCCTTTTTGGCCAACCCGATGTCAAGCGTTTTTTTTTTTTTGTTTAACCATTTCCGTCGCTGTACAATGTTTTGTACTTGTCGGCTCGAGCCGAACGGGAGATCAAACCGTACCGAGCTAATGCACGTGCCACGCCAAACTCAGTTTTCTAGGATTCCCGGCACACGCAGTCGTCCCACGGCAGCGGATCGCCCGGCGCTTCAGATTTCAATCAAAAGCGACAGCCACACAGAGTTTCGTGCCCGCCCGCTCATATATTATTCATATCGAAGGTTTTGCAAAATCGTGTAAAGCATCAAACGAAAAGCGACTGTAAGGGGGCTGGCTTTTCTCGCTTGCTGTGCCTGTGATTATTAGCCACCACTATTGTCGCCCATTTTCCATCTTCCAAAAACGGTTTGCAATGATAATGTGATAAGTTTTCCCCCTGCTCTTGGAGAAACAAAAAACTCAAGTAAGAAGCTTTTGTTTACCGTTTTCCGTGGGAAGGAAAAGTTTTGATTGCGTGTCTTAAGAAGTTTCCTTGCGGAGCGGGTGTGTTTATTGATCTACGAGCGAGAGATTACACACTTGCCGCTATTGGTTCGCGGTGAAGCTTCGCGCGACTTGAGCCATTTCGGAGGGATTTGCTTTCCGTTCCAGGAATTTCCCGGGGGTAGGTAGAAACCGACGCCCATCCACAGGCCACAAAACTGTGTACAGATTCCGGGGCCAAATTTTTTGATGGTGGTTAGTGATCAATAGTGATTATGCGGCGCTTCCTATTAAGCCGCGTATTGCCTTCTGCTCGCATTAGCAGCTGTACTAGGGGCAGCGTTTGAGCATCGTGTTGCCAACAAAGTTCATTAAAAGTTCATCGGTGTGTTTGCAAAACGGTTGCGGATTTCCCCCCCCCGTTTTCCCACTGAATGCGTCTTAATGAAGGCAAATATTAATTATAAGCCGCACCAGCCTCTTCCCACGCCCCATCGCGTCCTTTGCCGCCGGAGAAAGTTAAACGTTCACAGGGTATATCGAATGATTGCCCGAAGGATATTTAATATGTCGCACCGATGTGCACGATCGAGTGTGTTTCGTGCGCGGTAAAGAAAGTTCACCGTTCGGTCTTTGCGGGTAGTGTTAATTTAATCTGACGGCCCGTGGCCGGGGATGAGCAGTGTGTCGCTGAGGTGTGGTCGATGTGTGTTGACCTTCATGTTTTGATGCGAACCGCACCGCAACGCCGCTGTGTGTGTGGAGCGATGAGAAGGAAGGTTCGGCGGGTGGGTTAAATCAAACGAAAATCCTTTCTCCTTTCGGATGTTTCGCGAGCAGGCTCGTTATCGGTCGGTGTTCGATTCGATAAGAAATTACTTGATTATTGGCCGGTGTGGTGGGAAAGAGACGAATGCTGTCTTTATTCACACGATCAATGTTACTTACTATGGTTTTTGAGCAGCAGATACAGACCAAAATTACACAATATTTAATTTTGCAATATTTTCTTTAAATTTTGTCAGAAGTGCCTGCCTACATTGCCTTTTTAATGTAAGCTCTAGTAATACTTTAAGAAATATTGTCTTGAAGGCTTCTCTGATATTGGTTTAAGGGACTTGCAGTAGTAGTTTCATGTTTGAGCAGCCTTATTTTAAGCAGAAAGGCAAGTTTGAGGATAATAATGCAAAACAACTAGAAGCAGTATTAAACTATTTTATTTTATGTCATTTTTTAATGAACTGTTTGAAGATTTTGTTGAGATTTTATACCTTATCGATTAAAAGCAGCATAAATAATTTGAACAAGTTTTATGCGACTAAGTGATTTCTTAGTATCTGCTCGTATTTAACATTTTCTTGACCAAATCTGTAACAAATCTCTCCAGAATTGTCCACTTTTCGTAAGAAATTAAAACAAAATCCCAAAAGGAAATCCAAAAATGGCAGCTCAAGATGTTAAGATCAGCTCCAGAGCGAAAGAGTGAAAAGAGCGAAAGATCCCAATAATATTGTCCACTTCAGTAAATACATCTTTCCCACTGTTCCCGATGCCTGGCGCTACCTAATGTATGGCGCTGATTGGGAAGCTGTGGTCACGCTGAAGACGAGAAGAGATGAAAGTTGTCGCGCATATTAATGATAAATGTCACATGATCCGCACCACCCCATAGCTCCGCACCCTTCCCACACACCGCACGCACAATAGAACTGTACGCGGCAGAGTCCAGCCCAAAGGTTCGCTACTGCTGTCAATAAATCGCGTCTCGTACGCGTACCGGTCGCTGGCAATGTGGAGCGTGGTGCGATAAGCGCAAAAACCGGCACGCGAACGGCAGCAAACAGTGTAGAGATGAAGAACTGCGATTGCCGGAGACACGGAGAGGAACAAAAACAGAAAAACATGAAACAGTGAAAGTGTGTAAAACTATCACCGACGTCATTGCGTCTGACGGAGGCAGAGTGTAGGCGACAGAAAGCTTAACAGTGGCTGTGCCCAGCAACAACCCTCTATCAGAGTGTAAATATTCAAATTTAATGAGTTTACTTTGTGCCACACAGAGCCAGCCAGAGAACGGCGAGAATCGATGTCCAAATGGCGCCCGATGTGATAAAAGCCAGGCACCGTGGTAATGCAATTAGAAGACACAGGTAGCCGTCCCAACTGGAAAGCACAGCAGAAGGTCAGCAAACACAAACCACTTCCACCAGCCACATATGGACAGAAAATCAGCTGAGATGAGCACTATCCGTCACTGCTCTCTACGGTGACGGTGCTGCTACGAGGTTCTCCACCGAGAAAGGGGGGACAATTCCGTGCCGTGCAACACCGTGCATTCAACTCGATTATCGGTTTGTGACATATTTGGTCGGGTGAACTTCCTCCCTTTGGGTAGGAAGGCTTCGTAACGCATCAACGAATCAGAGTCAATCGCTTTAAATGACATTAAACCCGTTGCGTCGTTGTTCTGACGGTGGTCCACCGGGCGTAGTAGTAGTAACACACTGGTTTCAGAGAGAGAGAGCGAGAGCAAACAGAATACGCGATGAGACACAAAGGCGAAACGGCCAACCACATGGTGCATAGCCGCCGTGCGGTGATAGCTCGCGCGCAGCATACACAACCGCAAAGCCGCCAAAGCCAGTCGAGCAGTCTGATGACGGCTGTTGGACGGCTCAGTTCCGCAGTGACTGTCGCACGAGTGAAACGAACCCCGGGCTTCGGAAGGCGCGGGCTAGCTAGTGCACGCGTTTGAAAGATAGTCCACACAGCGCAGAACAACGACAAGTGCAAAACAAGTGCCCACAGTGTCATTAGTGGCCGCAGTGCCTCAGTGTGCCCAGTGTTTTGCAGTGCAAACTAATTCCCTTGACACGAAAAAAAAAACGAAACAGAATCAACAAAGAGTCCGAGCAAAACCAAAACAAAATGTCGTGCACAGTGCGTATCAACAATGGCAAAAGCCATGTGGTCAGGGTTACGATGGAAATGGTGTTGGGTTTGCTAGTGCTGCTCGACACGGCAACTACGCGAGGGCTTGCCCAGCAAGCATCAGGTAAACAGAGTCCGGCTCGATGACGCAGTTGGGTGTTATCCGAAAATTGTCAATCAAATGTCTAGCTCTTCGCCCCACACTTCTCACACGCACTTCTCGCGCTTCTCGCAGGTGATCGTGTGTATCGGCCGGAAATGGATGATCTCTACATTACGGTGAATGCGCGGACCCGCACCCTCGAGCTGGCGTGGCGCAATTTCGACGATCTATCCAATTACATACTGCTGGCCGAACAGTACCCGGTGGAAGCGTTCGAACCGCGCTACTACTACTACACGAGCGACAGCGGTGCGTCTACCAGCACAACCAACCCGTCGTCGGACGCCACTGTGGGTGATTCTGGCAGCAGCAGCAGCAGCAGCAGCAGCATGATGATGATGATGGGTGATGACGCGGCGAGCATCGCCCTCAGCTCGCCGGAAGTGACCACTGATGGAGGTGCCACCACTACCGAAAATAGCGTCTCCACAACAAACGGCTACGAGTATACGGAGATGGAGCTCGGTTGGGTGTACGACTTCCGGGACGAATCTGGCTACCGAAAGAAGGAAGTGCTATTTTCACTACAGCCGATCTACGCCAACGGGTGGACGAAGACCGGTAAGAGGATGGACACTGCAATGCTTAAAACCCTGAGCGAATGGGTGGATGAGAAATATTGTGGGACATAAATTATTCCTTCCAACCAGTGTGGAGAGTGTGTGTTTGGCTGAGTGCCCTTTAAGAGTAGCTGTAAGTTGGAAAGCGTATTGGTGTGTTTTGTAATCGCTACCAATCCTCTTGGACATTGTTTCCGTAGCAGGGACTTAGAATTAGAGAAACCTTTCGGAGCGTGTTTGGTGCGATAAGCGCCGACGTCTTGTGTGTGTGTGTGTAGAAGGGTTTCCGAAGCGTGACACGTGCCAGGGATAGACGCAGAGCACATGTTTATCGTGCGGTAGAAACCACCGCTTTTGACATAATTCTATGCGGGTTGCATGAAGACTCGAATGTGCCAGTCTTGTACATTCTTGCCCCTTTGTTGTGGTTGCACACACACAGCTTTTGCAGGGAGAAATGTATGGTTGGACACCGCAAATCATTTCCAGAGTGCTGGTCAAAATTCAGTGTGCGGAGAGTTATAACGTGACAGTGATTGCTAGTTAAATTGCCATTTCGAATGAGGTTTAATGGAGTGGGATCACAAAAACGTACCAAAACACACCAGAAAGCCACACCACTGATAGCGACACTTCTGATAGCATTTCTAATTGTCTCTGTTAAGTCGCATTAATCGAATCCGGTGCAAATGCATGTTTATCGTGCGGTAGAAACCACCGCTTTTGACATAATTCTATGCGGGTTGCATGAAGACTCGAATGTGCCAGTCTTGTACATTCTTGCCCCTTTGTTGTGGTTGCACACACACAGCTTTTGCAGGGAGAAATGTATGGTTGGACACCGCAAATCATTTCCAGAGTGCTGGTCAAAATTCAGTGTGCGGAGAGTTATAACGTGACAGTGATTGCTAGTTAAATTGCCATTTCGAATGAGGTTTAATGGAGTGGGATCACAAAAACGTACCAAAACACACCAGAAAGCCACACCACTGATAGCGACACTTCTGATAGCATTTCTAATTGTCTCTGTTAAGTCGCATTAATCGAATCCGGTGCAAATGCTCTCTCCAACCGTACAGTTCGATCTGCAATTGCTTGTGCGCCGGGTGGCAAATGAGGAAATTTAGATTATCAGCATTATCCTTGTTTTGGGTCGGTAATCGAACACACAGCCGTTGGTCGGATATGATCGTCGAACTAACAACTTCACCCGGAATTTCCAGCTAAACGGGTTGGGAAGCTACTAGGTCGGAACTGTAGTACGCATTTTGCTACGATTGTCACGTACCGGAAACGAGGCAACAGTTGGGTTGTTGCCCAACGCCAATCGAAGGGAGGTACTGTATTGGAAATGGTCATTAGAAGGTGGTCGGGTTTCAGCAGTAGTGTCCTCGGGTATGTAGTCCTTGGAATCGACCAAATTGGCACACTGTTGGTGGAAAATGGTGATGATCTGATACGTTTCCTCGTTCCGTTCGCAACAGCTCGTACGCACCGGTAAAGGACGCCTTCAACACACACACACACACACACACACACACACACACACACACACACACACACACATTCCTGTTTTGAATTCCATTTCTTATCGCTTGGTGTGGAGAACGAGACATAAAGAAAAACATAGAGGTTTATATGACTGTATCTAGATCTAGAGTCATGCTCCACCAGCGTCTCGGATGTTCTGGTTGAATAGGTCTTTGTTGCTGGTGGTGGCGTACCCTTTACAATGCAAACACCTGCCTGTGGTGACAGTATCATCAGCATCTTCAACCACGTGCACGTAATTTCGCTCTCATTAGCGTAAATTGTGTATTTTATGGATGTCGTTTCTGGGGGAAAACTGTTAAATGTTACGCCATTAGATGACGCGGTTGGTGATTTTAATCCTTCGTGCTGGGGTGAGTTTAATTCAGTTAGGAGTTTTCCTTACTTTCCTGTTTTGGGCCAGTTTTATAGTGACATTGGTAACTTGTACGAAGCTCTTTAGCCTCGGCCTGTTACTCGAAGTTGCCGACATTGGTCTCTGGTAGAATAACAGTTGCACTAACAGAAGCACAGAAGATTTATCTTTCAACTTTCTCTAGACAACTTCTATTACCCAGATAAGAACTACAATTGCGAATGGATTCTCGCCACATCTTTCAAAATCTTGACGTTCTAAAGTCCATTATGATAAGACAAAGGCCATTAGTTTGTTTGTATAACAATAAAACGACTCACCACTCTCAACAATGGTGTTATAAAATGGTCTAACAAATCGTAAAACACTCCTCACCAGTACCTTTTACAAATGAGTCACCTACTGAACGCGTCTAGCAAACCGGTTGGCTCTTAGAACGGCCGCTAACACAATAATAATACCTCCCGGTACGTCCGACCGGTGTTACGATGCCGCTAGCATGACTCAAACATTCGCAAAACGGCTCATTTACTGCCACTCCGTCGAAGCCAACCCGCTAGAATCGCGGGAAGAAATGTTAATGAGACTGCAATTAGACCACATTCGTACCACCCTACCGGACCGTCCGGCTTGTGACATCAAAATTCTCACGACCGTATCCATTCCGCAACCAAAACTTCATCCTCAAACCCTTTTCACTCGTATCTCCCAGGTATCAAATTTAATTACGATCTCATGAACGGCGTCAACACAAACACCAGCTGCTACGGCTACTACGCGTACTTCGTCCGTCCGAACGGGACCGTCCTGTCGGCCCACTGCATGAAGTTGCACCCGCGCTGGATGATGGACCTGCAGCCGCATCTGAGCGCATTCCGCATGCGAGAACTGTTCATCCCCGGTACGCACGATTCCGCATCCTACAAGGCCGGGTTCGATCCGCAGCATCAGGAAACGATCATCACCAAGTACGCGCTAACCCAGGATGACGATGTGTACGGCCAGCTGCTCCAGGGCATCCGGTACATCGATCTGCGCGTCGGATACTACAAAAACAGTCCGTCCCCGTTCTGGGCCAACCACGGGATATCGCGCCTTCATCCGTTGGGCGACGTACTCGAGCAGATTAAGCGATACGCGCAGGAAACGCGAGAGATAATCGTGGTGGATGTGCAAGAGTTCCCGGTCGGCTTTGGCAAAGAGTACAACATCCACACGAAGCTGATCAACTTTTTGCAGAGTGCGTTGGGCGATGTGATGGCGAACCCGAGCATTGGGTGGGATGGGACGCTCGGCGATATATGGGCCGGCGGGAAAACGGTCGTACTGGCGTACGATCATGAGTTCGCCTTTCGGTCGTTCTCGCACGTGGTGTGGCGCTCGGTACAGCAGCGCTGGGGCAACGTGCAGAAGGTGAACGATCTGAAGGACTACCTGTTCAAGGTGCACCATCCGCGTGGATTGTAAGTGCAACCGAGCTCCAACAGTACTCCTAGCTCTTCTTTAATTCTTGCTCTCTTTCTTTCCAGCCGAGAGTACTCGTACCGCCCAGTGGCCGATATGGCCGAACTAACGCCCGATCCGTGGGGTGTCATTACGGACCGGTACGGTGGTCTGCGCAAGATGGCCGACTCGGTCAATCGGTTCGTGACCAAGTGGTACTTTGAAGATCTCGGCCCAACGGCAAACGTGGTCGCAGTTGACTTTGTGCGCGGTACCAGCATCGTCGAGGCGGCCATCTACTGGAATCTGAAGCGCGTACCGAATGGTTCAATAAAACTTCCTTACTAGATCTAGCGTCTGTCGGTTACGTTCAGCAGCAATTACGTTACGCACCACCAATTTTGTCTGACCAGCAACAACTCATTAGATGTGTGTGTGTGTGTTCAGAACCAACGTTAGAAAGCATCGAAACCATCGCTAATTAATCACTAATTGAGGGTGCCTTAAAATAGCTTCCACGGAAATCGATAAACTGTCCGATTTTAGGGGAGCTGCGGCGTGTCCTGGAGCTTGTGGCGATGATGGCGACAGTGTAGTAGTGATGTAGTTTTCCGGTGGTGAACATGAAAAATCAAACCACACACACACGGGACCAACCACCGGTTACACGGATGCTGTACCCATTTGGCCACGGGAAGGGATTTTATTTCGTTTTATGAACACACCGACGCGTCATCAACTTTATTTGACTGGTTCCCATTAGAGGGCCGGTCGTTACCGGGGACCAATTACATGTCGGTTGACTGGGATGGCTGGGATTAATGGATCCGAATTAATGAGCTTATCGGAACGATAATGTACCGTCGAGTGTGGAGTGTAGAACTCGCTCCCATTCACGCCGTTTGGAAAATCGCTTGCGAAATTGAACATAACGCTGAGTTCCACAGTTTTTTGAAGTTCACCCCCTTCTTGGGAGAATCGATCATGTCGATGGAAGGGTTCGGTTGCCAAACGTCTCGAAGTCGAGTCAATGTTTTACGAGTTTGGCCACCGTTCAGCTCGTTAATATTTAACGATGATAGCGCTGCAGCATTTCTTCGCGGTTTACGTTTTCCATCGTTTGGGAGCATTTTTGTTCACTGTTGCCTGTAGCTTTCCTTTTTAGTACAGCTAGTTTAGCTCAAGCCTTACCGTTCGCGCCGTTCTTTATTCGCGTTAGTTTTTTGCGCACCCCGGTTTTTTGGCTAACCGACAAAACGGGGCAAAAAGATCCACTGAAATGTGGTTTTCATGAGCATGAAAGGAAATCAATTTCATCTTTCTGGAAACTCCAAACCTGCTACTGCTCATCCTTTGCTCGCCCATAAAGTCCATAAAGAATAAAATGGTTAAATTAAGCAAACCCAAGAAAACCCCAAACACCCAAATGCTCATTCATCTCGAAGTTTGGGGCTCAGATGGGTTTCGGTTCGGTTTCGTCGGTCGGTTGTCGACATTTCAGCTTCATCGACCCTGGACCGTTTTTTTTTTTGATTGACCCTTGTTTCACCTCTGAAAGAAGTCGGCCGCTGCTTGAAGGTGTTTGGCGCACCGTTTTATCATGGCCGTCATTAAAAGGATACCCCGGGAGGAAGCTGGCAGTTGGTGCTCGCCATGAATTTTGCTTTGCAGTAACGTAAATCTTCGTGCGCCTGTTCGCTTCCCAAGTCCCCCGTAAAAGGGACGGAAATATGAAAGCGTAGCAAAATTACCACACGTCAAGGTTTTAGTGCAAGCTTTCTCGCTTCGTTCGTTTTGGAAAACGGACAAAAAGGTTTCCGTTTGTTTGGGTGCCGGTGTGGAATCGTAAGGTCGGGTCGGCTTTTTTGTGTGTGTGTTTAATATAAAGGTAGCGAAATTCGATTTTCAATCTGTGGCGCTCGTGGTGTGATGATTGGCAGGAAAATGCTGCAGCTCAGCACAAACCGAACATGATGGATGGTTGCCACGGCGTACGGTGGGGGGTGGGTGCTATTGACATAAGCCCGACGGTATTGGGCATTGGAAGAATTGGTCGAAGTTTCTTTAATTTTTGGGTTGATTTGATTTGACAGAAAGAATACACGAGGGAGCGTTGAAAGCTGTTGGGTGGTGTTGTATCAGTTCCACAATGGATCAGTTGATTTTTTCTATCGGAATCTATATTTTTGAATGAGAAGATGGATGGAAATGTTGACAATTTGAGCTTTGTCTGTAATTTCGGGTCATAGTTGTTTAAACCTGGGCAATTTGAATCAATACCACGATATGAATCGCAATGCTTCTTCTGTCTGAGCTTGGTGGGATCATTTAGATATCTTATACCATGAACCCGCACTTAGCCTGGATGGAAATGATAATGCGGTACGATTCTTACAGCAATTGGTAGTATCCTTACCGGGCAACAGAATATCTAACGCTAGCATTACGAGAATTGAACTAGAACAAAGTTTTTGGACTGTTTCAGCGTCATGGATATCCAGAATATTTACAAATAAAATAGTAATAGTTAGTCCTTTAGTTCTCCTTCTAGGCGATCCACAATTAGAATGATTGAGGTAGCAAAATTGAAGAAATGTTAGTTTTTGTCGTTATTATGAAACCCAGCGCTGACTTTTCCACTAAAGCCTGACAGAACATGTGAAGCATTTCATAGCTATTTATACATGTTCCCGATATAAACTCTTCTAAAAGCTGTTTCGACACGAAAGGTTAAATCCATCTGAAGGTCTTCAAAAATAGCCATTAGTGTTGCGCTCTTGTAAAATGCATTCACGTCTTGCGAGAGTGCAAATAATAAATCGACTTCTCGAATTCTTTGTTGCCCGCTCCACAATGGGTACCGAAAGGCACACGTTCAACCCACGCGCTTCACGGAACACAGCTAATAGTATGCATTTATCTTGAGCTGCAAAAAAACTTGGGGCTGAAAGCTTTTTCATCGAACGCCGAACCTAAAATAGGTGTAAGCCGCTGGAAAAAAGGGGTTTTGTAAGCGCGAAAGCGTAGCTCTTTCCGACCACCACGAAACGCTTTGAAGGACGTATGTATTCCGGAAATTCTATAGCGTGGTTTCACCTTAAAGTCACGTACCGAGGGTGGCAGTAGAGCGCTAGTGTAGAACTTTGAATGTACTACAAACGGCGCACCGATGCACTTTTGATTGCACACAAGAAGAATTCAATGCGTGCTCTAATGGTAGGAATTTCCCAATCCGGCGAACGTGTAGCTGACTGAAGGAGGCCACAGGGCTGAAAATAGGCACTTCCTGCGCGACAAGGTCACTTCCATTCCCCGGAAGGTACCAAGGTACATGCTTGCACGTAAATATACACACGGTGGCAGAAATCGGGACATTTGAATGCGCAGAGTTCCATGCCCGAAACGCATTCTGGTGTTCGGTAGCCCCAGGGATAATGGATTTAGGGCAAATATTTGTGTATGTGACCAGGGCCGGACATAACCTTTGCATACGTTCGCGGTGGCTAACTAGTGGTGGTCCCTTTTAGGGTGTGAGCAGAGGAATTTGTTACCATAAAAGCGTCAACCTCAGCCAACACATGCTTTCCTTGAAAAGGCTTTTTGCACTTAAATAATCCAAACTCGTTTTGTTTTCGCTTCAAAGCCCAAACCAACACCCGCTAATCCTTGATGTATGAAAAGCCCGGGGATAAAAACAATGATTTGATTATTTTTATCACCGTTTAATGGTATCCCCGTCACGTACTACGGCCAGGCTTTTGTGACGGGATGCTAGCGTACGATACAGCACATTAATATTCATGCAGTTTTCGGCAGGTAAGGGCTCAACGAGCGAACCAAAGTTGAGCTTTAGAATTAGCTGTTCGCTGTTGCGATAATCTCCCTAAAACCGATTCACCGATCGTATTTCATAGCTTATTAATCAAGCTTAGCAGGATAAATTGGGCGACAGGCGACAGTCCTCCCCGTTTTTTGCGCTAAACACCCACAGTGTGCTCCTAATGGCCATTTCATTCGGAGCACATGCTGCGGTACGGTTGCGAAGTTCATGCGTAGAGTCAGCGCTGTTTCGGGACAGTAAATTTGAAAAGCATTAACCCTGTTCTGATCGGTGGAAAAACATTATTTAAACCACGCACCGGGACCATAGGGTCGAATCACGTACCAACCATCCCGGTAAAGGTCAGTTGGGGCAAGGTATACGGCTCGGACCTGCCCTCCGGCTGATTGTTTAGGCTGTTTTAGTGAGGAGAGTTGTACCGGTACCGGTAGTTTATCCCTCCCGGGAAGGATTTTCGTTGTAGTACTACTCCACATTAGTACGTGCCCGGAATACTGTGGACAGCGAGCCAGTGGAGTGGTATTAGTTGGACGGTTTTAAGCAACAAAAAAACATACAAATCATACGACAATTGCGGTTCACCACGAAGGTACACAAATCATGATGATATACCGTACCGGAGGACACACTGTTTGTGCCTGATCCTGGCGATACACAATTCATCGTTGTATGAAACATTCGAAGTTGCCCCCCCCCCATAAACATTCGAATTGCCGGATTCCGAAGCCATACGATAATTAATCATCGTTTAATCTGTTGTTGAAGCGGGTCGCCTCTCGTTCATTGCTCCTCATCATAAGGCACACGTTCAACCCACGCGCTTCACGGAACACAGCTAATAGTATGCATTTATCTTGAGCTGCAAAAAAACTTGGGGCTGAAAGCTTTTTCATCGAACGCCGAACCTAAAATAGGTGTAAGCCGCTGGAAAAAAGGGGTTTTGTAAGCGCGAAAGCGTAGCTCTTTCCGACCACCACGAAACGCTTTGAAGGACGTATGTATTCCGGAAATTCTATAGCGTGGTTTCACCTTAAAGTCACGTACCGAGGGTGGCAGTAGAGCGCTAGTGTAGAACTTTGAATGTACTACAAACGGCGCACCGATGCACTTTTGATTGCACACAAGAAGAATTCAATGCGTGCTCTAATGGTAGGAATTTCCCAATCCGGCGAACGTGTAGCTGACTGAAGGAGGCCACAGGGCTGAAAATAGGCACTTCCTGCGCGACAAGGTCACTTCCATTCCCCGGAAGGTACCAAGGTACATGCTTGCACGTAAATATACACACGGTGGCAGAAATCGGGACATTTGAATGCGCAGAGTTCCATGCCCGAAACGCATTCTGGTGTTCGGTAGCCCCAGGGATAATGGATTTAGGGCAAATATTTGTGTATGTGACCAGGGCCGGACATACCTGTGCATACGTTCGCGGTGGCTAACTAGTGGTGGTCCCTTTTAGGGTGTGAGCAGAGGAATTTGTTACCATAAAAGCGTCAACCTCAGCCAACACATGCTTTCCTTGAAAAGGCTTTTTGCACTTAAATAATCCAAACTCGTTTTGTTTTCGCTTCAAAGCCCAAACCAACATCCGCTAATCCTTGATGTATGAAAAGCCCGGGGATAAAAACAATGATTTGATTATTTTTATCACCGTTTAATGGTATCCCCGTCACGTACTACGGCCAGGCTTTTGTGACGGGATGCTAGCGTACGATACAGCACATTAATATTCATGCAGTTTTCGGCAGGTAAGGGCTCAACGAGCGAACCAAAGTTGAGCTTTAGAATTAGCTGTTCGCTGTTGCGATAATCTCCCTAAAACCGATTCACCGATCGTATTTCATAGCTTATTAATCAAGCTTAGCAGGATAAATTGGGCGACAGGCGACAGTCCTCCCCGTTTTTTGCGCTAAACACCCACAGTGTGCTCCTAATGGCCATTTCATTCGGAGCACATGCTGCGGTACGGTTGCGAAGTTCATGCGTAGAGTCAGTGCTGTTCCGGGACAGTAAATTTGAAAAGCATTAGCCCTGTCCTGATCGGTGGAAAAACATTATTTAAACCACGCACCGGGTCGCATCACGTACCAACCATCCCGGTAAAGGTCAGTTGGGGCAAGGTATACGGCTGGAACCTGCCCTCCGGCTGATTGTTTAGGCTGTTTTAGTGAGGAGAGTTGTACCGGTACCGGTAGTTTATCCCTCCCGGGAAGGATTTTCGTTGTAGTACTACTCCACATTAGTACGTGCCCGGAATACTGTGGACAGCGAGCCAGTGGAGTGGTATTAGTTGGACGGTTTTAAGCAACAAAAAAACATACAAATCATACGACAATTGCGGTTCACCACGAAGGTACACAAATCATGATGATATACCGTACCGGAGGACACACTGTTTGTGCCTGATCCTGGCGATACACAATTCATCGTTGTATGAAACATTCGAAGTTGCCCCCCCCCCCATAAACATTCGAATTGCCGGATTCCGAAGCCATACGATAATTAATCATCGTTTAATCTGTTGTTGAAGCGGGTCGCCTCTCGTTCATTGCTCCTCATCATGGGTACGGTCTCGATGCCGGGATGGGGATCCAAGCGATCCTCGTTCGTCCTGACGTCATGCACAGGCTATAGGAAATGTCACTTCCGTTCTCGTCAAAGTTACATATTTTCTTTATTGAGCACTGTATAGTGTCCTTCCGGCAGGCATCTAGGAGCGGTTCCACACCAGCGCTCCGATAACCCAAGCATCGTTGTCTCATTTCATAATTATTCGAGATATGGTGCATTTATAGCGGGCTCCACACTGGTCTGGACATTCCTGTCCGGTGAGTGCCGTCATCCATCACCATCGTTGGGCGTGTGTTGGATTTTATCGCGCGGTAAGTGCATTGAATCGTACAGCGCTCTTGGCCAACCACACCGATGACTGCTTGACATAGCTATCCGGACGATAAGCGATAAAAAAAAAACACACAGAACGTCACAGAGTGTCTGGCCTTAATTGTCCTGGTCCGGTCGCATCCCTCACGCCTAACCATGTGTCTAGTAAGCGGTGTCACTGGATACTCGTTGAATTAAATCCTAATTTGCGCCATGTATCAATTAGCGTTATCACTTATTCAAATCCCTCACTCTCTCTCTCGGGTTGTCCGCTGCCACGTTGACTAATAGGTGAAGTGGACGCGAGTGACTAGAGAGAGTTGGGACCGAGTCGAAGCATGACATTCTGGACAACCCTCGAAAGAACGCTTTATTAGCGTCATGGTCGACGGTATCCAGTAATAAGAGTGGTCGATTAAAGGCCTTCTTGTGTTAAGCGGCAGGTCTTTTCCACGGTTGATTAGCCGACATAAGTAATTAATGTCAGGCTTCGTTCTAGTAAATGCTCATCATGAACATACAAATATAGGAATTGAATACCGCATTTTTCATAGCCTGGAAATGTGAAGTTTTTGCTATAAAATATCTTTAGCATAATCTTGTTTAAATTCCATCAAAAAAAATACCCAATTTTCATCCCCAGAACACTCGCCTTTCTTCAGAGCACACCTTCAAAAGAAGCCCCAGAAATTGTGCGTAATCATCAACAGATGACAGTTTTGTTTTGCGCAAAACAACCAACAGCCCTTCAGCTTAACCAGTTGCTTGCTTTCCAACTACCTGGGTATGGAAAGGGAGGGTGGCGCACAGACCAACGAAACATAAACTGACGATAACATGAAAAGCGCGCCTGTTTTACGTGGGAAATCGTATGCAAAGCAACGATCAGATAAGCTTGGTATTTTGGCCTATGGAGAGAGAAGCCTCCGCCATACTTGTTGTCGTTGCTGTGAAATGATTATCAGCAGTTGTTGTTCTCGGTGGGTGCTTTTGTAAATTAAATTCAAACCTTCACACCACAAGAACATTTCGCCGGCATTCGTTCGGCATTCATTTATTCATCAGCGTCTTCCACCAGCGTCTCTGTACGGTGTTCCACCAGAGATTGTAAACATTGTACCCTATTCAAGCTGTGATGTGATGAAGATGAGCAACTCCACACGCTGAGGTTAACCAGTTTTCAACGGCTTTCCACATCGAGCGGTCGTCAAGTTGTGGGATGGTTGAGCGGTAAAATCCTTGAAGCGATATTCCTATTTCTTGGAACAGCTAACAAACGCTTTTCTATAGATATTCATCAAGGCCTAGGGATTGCTTTGAAAAGACCATTCCTGAGCCTTGTTCAATTTATGACTGCTTTGCTTCGAATCAAGAACGAAACAAATGAGAATAGGGACCAACGCTTCTCGGAGGACACAACCTCCAGTTCGCGCTGTTTCGAAAAGGATGTGGCAGCATTGCTAAACATTGTTATCGTTTGTCTTGTAATGGAAAATGATGGATTTACTTGCCCAGGCGAATGGGTAGACTCACAACAAGGCTGACCACTCCCTTCATTGACGCCCTCGAGGCGTTCGGTGTACCGCAAAAGAAGTAAACAACCGAACACCGAATATAAAGAAGGTTGTAATCAAAAATCAACCGTCCTTTTGTTCACTTATGATGGAGTTTTCGTTCATCACGGTTTTTCGGGCATCCGGGCCATCTTTCCTATATTATGCGGTCCACTTCCAGCTATTTTCATTTTTGTGTGTGTGTGTGTGTGTGTGTGTGTATAACTTCTTCGGATGCTGCTTGTTTCTGACGGCTTTTTTGTTTTGTTCGCCCTTTAGCGTACTATCAAGGCACAAATCATCATTTCGCGGAACATAGCTTGTGGCTTTAGCTTGCTTAAAGCCATCCGCCGTTGTTAGTTCGGTTAAACAGCTGGCCATTTTCGGAAATGTTTCTCGCAAGGGCAAACGAAAGCATTCTTGAAGTTTGCTGTTGTTTCATTCCACGCCGTGGTACGTAGTCTAGCGTCTAGTGACAGCAAAAACCGGGGCAGGGATTGTTACGCGACACGTCGCTTTGTTTGCCATTTTGCGCATTTTATGAGCAACCAGACCGTAACGGTGTACTTCTTCAATGTCTTTGCTCACAGATTTCGCCCCTTTGCCGCCTAAAAAGCATCAAAAGAGCCAAGGATTGCTACTAAAGTTCGCTTACTTCTTCGCTTGGAGGCCGTGCAAGAAAAGACACTACACACACACACGCACGCACATCTCTAACCCATCAAAGCATCATAAATCCTCCCGGCTGTTGTTCGTCCTGCCCGGCGAACAAGAATCGCTTGTTTGCTTCTTTCCTGCGCGAAGGCAACCGGCCCATTATCATCCCTAATGCACACGGAGTTGTTGATGAGGAATACATTAAAGTATACTACACGGTGCACAACACGACAAAAACTTTTACCCAACAACACACGAGGTTTTGCTTCGCCGAATGTGAATATAATTATGGATCTCGTGTTGCCGGTAGGTTTGAGTGTGGCTGACGTAGATGAGAATTTATGAGAAGCTGGGGTTTACACATCCTGCTGGGTGGGTTTTCGTTTGACAAGAAGATTGATGCGCTACCGAGTGACATATAATAACGCGAATCTGGTTCTGTTGCCGGAAGGCTTCGGTTGCGGATTAAACACGCTTACTAAATAGACGATAATTACGGGAATTCTTGTTTAGAAGCTTACTGCTAGGTGGTTTTTTAGATAAACGAATGAAAGTACACAAAATTGATCGGTGTACGAACTTGGATCTCGCTTAATTGGGACGCAATGATCTAATTAAACTCCTTAAATGTTTTGAACACAGAATTTAGAAGCATCCGCTTTGAGGTAGACTAATAGACAAGTCGAGGCACAGTGTAAAGGACAGATAGAAAAGTTGGTCTTTTGCTAGCGTAAACAATCCTTCTCGTCGGTCGAAAGCGAAACAGTGGCCCTTAAATCAGCTAGAGAGTTGTGCGCCAGTCTTTGAAGAATTTAATTACGAAAAATACTGTCTCTGCTTCGAGAAAACTGTGTACCAGACGACCGATCTCTTCACCTTCAACAGTCCTGATCCTCCCAGGGTAGCAGTATTTGTTCGTCTAGAAAACCCCAATTTTCTCTCTCTCTTTCTCTTTCCGACTGATTGCTCTCATTAGTCATGCCCGTCAATTTGGCCTGTCACGCAAAGATGAAGGTTAGGGGGGTGACGGTGTTTTCCATCATACCGGAATTGGAAAATTCGTAGCAGGAAAAATAAATTAATAATAATAAGGTGCATGCATCATCCCGTCGAGCTCACCTGATGCGTTTCTGTCTGGGGGCGCTTTCCGGGCCGGTTCTCGAACGGTGTGGCAGGGGAAGGTTTAATCCAATTAAAGGAAAAATATAATGCGCAGCCTTAAATTTCGCCGGTGTCCTTCCTGTGGATGGAAACAAATTGGTCGTCGTCGGGTTGCGTGCCGATTTTTCCGCGGCTTTGTTATTTCACGATTCACGGGACACTTTGGTTGGATTTGGCGTGTGTTAAATGAATTATTATTGTTACCTCGTTCACACTGAGTGAGGCACACACACACACACGAACACGCACACAAACAAAGGGAGGAAATGATGATTTTTTTTCTCTTCTGTTTCCTCTTCACTTATCCTGTTGCTTGTTGGATTTTAAATTTTCATACCACTCGCTCGCTTATCTGAGAGTAGAGTGCGCTACTTGGAGGCTCACTTTTTATCGCGATTTTTCCACTGAACACGGACACGGTTTTTCTTTCTTCACTTTGCATTTGAAAACACACCAATAACCATTATAATCACAAACTGCAAAATGAGACGAGAAAGAACACACACACACAAATAGAAATTGCCCATCAATGCATTAGACTTCACAGACACTTTTTTTCTAATTCTACTAGATCGATTACGATTGGAATTATTTGTTTTTCCTGGAAAATCGATTTAAATTACGGTTTGCATCAACACCCAGAAGATTCCGCACATCCGATACGTATAGCGAGAGTTTTGTATTTTTATGGGATTTTTCCCTCATGCCCGCCGTGTATTAGCAAAAACCCAGCATGCACAAACCGATGCACAACCGTTCCGGGAAACTGTAGTAGAGCGAGTTTTTTTTTCCTTCTGACCCTCCCGTGTTTTCCTGCTTCCAGTCGTAAACGGAGATGCCTTGACTAAGCATTAAATTTCTCATTTTCTTTTGCTTCCTTTTTTTCTACGCTTTTGTTCTTTTCTTTTCTCTGCACCGAGTTATGGGAAATGAATGAATGAAAATCTTCTGCTATTCGAGTGCTAAGGTATTTTTGTTACGGGGTTCCTGTGCACTGTGCCCATCGAACCCGTCGAACGTTCGAGTTGATTTCTTGGTTTTTCCCCCCAGTAAGGGAAGGCACAAAAGTGGGGGAGTTCTGAGGAATGAAGGGGATAGTACGTATCTCGGGAAAATTGCACTTTAGTCAGTGAGAAAATGCCATCCCATTCCGGGACAGTCCTGAGCGGGATGGTTTGGTTGGGAAATTTTTAATTATCAAACTCACTGACACAGCACAAAAACTTTCGCTTCCTGTCGGCTGGTTTTGGGCTTTCCTCTCTCTCTCTTCCTTCCTTCCCCCGCTTCTCTTCCTTTTCCCATTTTCTACCGGTGTCGTCCTATCGTCCTCAAAGTGACCAGCTGAAATAACAATCACGTATTTTATTTCAGATCCACTCAGATCCAAACGGCCGAAGCACCAGCGGGATGACTATTTCCACTGTTGCCGTGTTTTTTTTTGTTCCCTACATACACACACACACATGAAGAGCACTGATTATGAGCATGATAGGTTTTCCACCGGCTGAACCGGCCGTCCGACCGGAACCGGAACTTCCCTATGCGGGGTGAGTGTGTGCATCGCGTTTAGGGGTTTCCGAATGCGAAATTCCATGCCCATTTCACTTCCGACAGCTGGCGATTGGTGGAAACTTCCACCCAGAAAAAAGGCGCATAAAAGAAGGACGCTTGCAACCCTCACTGACATTGGTTATCTGTTTTTTTGTGTGTGGTGGCTTTAACTCTTATTCGCTAACCGCATTTAGTGTGATAGTGGTCGTTTTAAATTATACGCTTCTTTTGTTTTCTGTTTTCGTTGTTTTTTTTTTGTTTGGGGGAGGTTTTATTTTACATCTTAAAGCAAACACATTTTATGTTTGCTAGTGGCTCCATTTGTATTTTAATTCGTAAAACAAGAGCTGGTGTCCTATTTTCCCATTGGCACACACGCACACACGGCATGGGTAGACCCTTGTTGAAAGGTCCTCCGGGACTGTTTCATCGTCCCGCTTGAGAAGCCCGAACTTTTTATCACACTCCGTTATCAACGCTGCAAACTTCTCGTTCTTTATGTTTTCGGACGAGATGTTTCCAACGCATTGTTTGGGCGCGCTTTGATTGGACTGAAGTGATGCTGTGAAGAGGAAGGAACGCCCTGTCGATGACGTTTCGTTGTTGGGGTCTCCCGCCATTGTTTACCCGCCAGTTGCACACACACACACTCATACACATCAAGAAGGAAATGCGGGGGAAAAAAAGGTTTCAAGATGATTGTGGCCACCACGTTACAAGCGTTGTCGTTGACGGGGCATCAAAAGGATGGGTTGTTGTGCTTGAAATGGGGAGATGATTCTCGCCCTTTTCTTAAGGATGGTTTGAAGCACCATCGGTTCGCGAACCTTTACCACGTCGGCCCAAGTGCACGTTTACCCACTTTACGTGCGACGCGAAACACGTTACACACAC
>KZ062410.1:0-68464 GCA_002091835.1 Anopheles maculatus
AGAGAGAGAGAGAGGTTGCAATATGTGCTGGATATGTTACAATACGTTTGGGCACATGTAGTGGTAGTAGTGGTAGTAGCAGCAGTATAAGACGAAACGGTTCTGCTTTGCAAAACTTGGCTAAAACACAGCAAAACTGTGCACATTGTTATACTTAAAACGTTCCTACCACAATCACACCACGCACAACACATTCGCTTACTCTATCATAGGTTCTCAGGTGCATTTGTGTTTAAAATCATCAATTTAAATGTATGGTTTGGTTCAGGTTACTTTAACGTTTAAGATTGCTTTTACGAATTTCATCACTTCTGCCCGCGATGCAAACCATCAGTACGCGATCGATCACTTTACAGCTAAACTGGGACTGGGAAAAATCTGCCAATCTGGCCAAACTGGGTTTTGTGTCGTTTTGTGTCAGCTGTGTTGATATTATCACTAGACATGTTTGAAATTTTGTTTGATTTGTTGTATTGTTGAGGTCGTACGTTCGGAGTGAAGGTGTGGCTTACGCTGCTATTCTATTCGATACGTTTTAAAACTTTTCCGACAGTAACAGTAAGCTTACAACATCAGACCATTCGTTATGGCGTTATGACTTGATTGGTTTCAGGTGTGTTGTGTGCTCGGAAATGCACTCTGACAGGCGCTGTAGACAGTGGATTTTGTATGTATCGTTTGATGGATCGTTAGGAAGGTTTTCCCAATTAATTTTAAAATAAAATACTCTCTTAGCTGATAGTTTCTAGCAGATGCTAGTAGTGAAACAAATCAATAATGATCTTTTCATCTGTCAACCGTTGGGGTTCGACAAGACATTTGCTAGAGCGCAACCTCAGCAACCTAACCTCACAACCGATACGTCAGAATATTAGTCAGCGATGACAGACCGGTGTGTCACTAAGGTATTGCCTAGCAACGCGTTGAATAAGACAAGAGCAACCCTAGAGCGGCACAGTGACGGACAAAACGAAATTCAACAAATCAAATTTTTTTATATAAATTAAGTTAAATATTTTTGGATTTAAAATGGTATTCCACGACTCCAAGATATAATTTGATATTGATTTGATAGTACTATTTTGAAACATCTGATTTTTTGGAAATAGCTTACAAAAATCAATAATGCTTCTATAATAAAAGCAAGTAGAGCAATTTCTTATATGTTGTTTAAAACTATATTAAAATCATAAAAATTAACCTTATGTTAGATTGGAGACAGCTTATACGAGCACCCAAAGCATTATTTTCAAAATCGGAATAGTAAGGTGGTCCTATCTTACTTTGTCCGTCACTGTACACGGAGATGCGTCATGGAACGTCTTCGTACATATTGCTTTACTAATGTACTAAATTTGTTTTACGCTTCGTAAGGTGTAACGCCGACTACAAGCTGCAAAACGATCCCAACCCGAGAGCGTCTTAACGAGATCGATTACCGGTACGAGAGGAGATATAGCTTATCGCTTGTTACATTTAAAGCAAATAAATAAAACACACACACACAAAAACACTGAATAGTATATTTGAAAGCAGCCTGTTTTGGTGTACATTTAGTAAGAAGTAAAACATTTATCATTTCTTTCCACCAATGACATACACAGACACCTAAACACCAAAGGAAGCAAGTGTTGTTGAGGAGTGTTTTATTTCACGTGTTTTATTACACCGACAGATAGCGAGCGAGAGAAGAAGAAGAAGAAGAGGGAGAGAGAGAGCGAGAGAGAGAGAGCGAATAGTGAGACAGAATATGTTTTACATGCTTTCGGATAGACTACTTACCTTACCATACTAATACGAAAAGCAATTGACCACAACTTACACAACGCAGAATGAAACAACGACCATTTACGGGTCGCGTTTTAATAAGTAAGTACGCACATCAAAGAGAAGAAGAAAACGATACGAAACAATAGAATGAATACTTAAAATATGTAAAACAAAACGCACGAAAAACAAACCAAATGTTAATGTGAAATGTACAACCAAAAAGATACAGTTTATAACATCCTTACAACAGTTAATAAAACATCAAATAGTACAACAAAGAACGTTAGAAGCACATACAATACACACACACATCAATAAGATTACACGTATAATTATATGAAACAAATGTACCAAACATCATAAATAAAAAAAAACAACAAAACACCACAACGATAGATAAAACACAAACACACCGACACACACACATAACACACCAAGTACAATAACAAACACACGCATAAAGGTTAAGGTTTTTTGTTGTTTTTGTTTTTCCTTAAATATGTTTTGCTTTCTTCTTACGCTTTTTTACTACGTTTGCTCTGTCCATACTGTATGATTCTCCCTCGTGCCGTGTAACGCTGGCTGTATGTGTTTCAATAATGAACGCTTCGTTTCGTTTTTATTAATAATATACATTCACTACTAATACACACGAACACACACACACACACATACATACACACATACAGGACATCAATGAGCAGAGTGTACCAGTCGTGAGGAAAAAACTAAACACAGAAAACAAAACCTTACCAGAAACGATACACAACCGGTGGAGATAGAAGATCGTCGCGTGACAAGAAATTCGTGTCACACTGGTCTCGTCGTGTGTGTAACACGCGTTATATGCGAGTTTTTTGTATGTTAGTGGTGTGTGTACGTGTGTGTATGTGTGTGAAATGAATGATTTACTGCTATTATCCTGTACTCTTTTGCTGCACGTTTAATGTAACATCATTTTGCAAATTTTTATTCGTAACTTTCGTTCCTCCTCTTGCAAACAGGATTATATCGATTGTTATTATTATTGCTCTTTTACACATTGATCGTATTCAACTATAAATATCGAACGAACGTAACAACAAACACAACCAACACGACATCAAATGCACAAACGTGTGTGAGTGTGTGTGTGTGTGTGGGTGTGGGTGTGCGTGTATGAAAGCGAGAACAGACAGAAAGAGCCAGATCAGGAGTGAAGCTGAAAGAGAGCGAGAGAGAAAGAGAGACAGAGCGCGGCGAAAATTGCAGCAGCAAGCGCGGTTTGACATCTGTCACAGAAGAAAAAGGACATCGTCTTAGTAGGCGATGTAAAATATTTCAACAAACACCACTGATGAAATATTTCACACGCGCATGAAAAATACTACGCACAGGACATCCATATAGAAGAGAATACGAATTTCGCCGATAGTCTTGAAAAGCTAGCTCGCTAGGAAAAAGGATTTGAGCGTGTGCGTGTGTAAGTGTGACTCGCTGCTCCCGACAAACTGGAGCAGTTTCCATTTCCTATACAATTATCACTCATCGTGTTTTGAATTTCATGAGACATTTGGCGTCTCATTATTGCGTTTTCTTTCTGGGGCGGGGGGGAGGAGCGATTACGTTTATCTACCTATCTCTCTCTCTCTTCGGAAGTGCACTTGAAGATGCTGCAATTCGATGTTTTCGGGTTATGTTGGTAGTTGTGTGGTTTTGCGCGTGTGTGTGTGTGTCTGTATGCTGGAACATCCCGTCGAAAGGCGGGTAGAGTTCCTCGAAGTCATCAACATGGTGTCGGAGTAGTGAAGAGAATAGAATAGATTGTGATAGTAGAGTCACAGTAAACACACAGTAACACAGGGACACACATACGACAGAAAACGGTTAGGTTGCAGAGGTTAAAAATGTAAACGAATCAACAACATTTAGAAGGGCATTGATGTTGCAGGCTTGTTGACGATGCGTTTGACGATAACTCCCGAGTTTTCGATCGAACCACACTGAGCGAAGGGAAGTTGTTTTATTTGAATATTATCATTACCCCACACGCGTACCGGCGTGCTTCTCTTCTTCTCGTCTCCCCTTGCTAACATTCTGCTTCTTTCTCTTGGTGGGAGGTGTGACGAAATTACGAGCAAGTGAGCAAACAAAGGTCCTTCCGAACGTCCATCACATGCGACACGGTTGATCCAGAACCCGTCCATTTTTTTTTTGCTTCTGTCTCTACACACCATTTCCGAGCATTGCTACCAACTCTTCCACAGACGCCTGGGTTGCATATACGTGTACGTGTGTATGTGTGTGTGTGTGTGTGTTTGTGTGTAAAGGTGAGCTGCTGGTGAGCTTGTTTGATGAGATCGTCGGTTTTGTTTATTTCCGTTTTTCTATTTCTATTTTGTTATTTCCTTTCCCCTTTCTTTGTTCGCAAATGTTCGTTTGTTTGTTTCTTTCTTTCCTTTCATTGTCGGGTTTTTTTGGTTTCATTTTCATATTTAAACTTTTAACGAATTTCAAGCTATAATTGTTATACTAATAATAATAACGCTAAAGTTTGTTTTTCTCCCTCTTCATTGCCGCTCTGCTGTGTCGCGCTGTTCATTTTCCAAACCTTGTTTCATTTATCTACTGTTGTGTTTTTGCTTCACGCTAAATATACATACTCTCGCCTACCTGCACACTTGCATTTGCTACTGTTCGATTTGAAGCGGTTTGTTTTCTGTTTGCCTAAAGTGTTTTACAAGGGCTACATTTTACCTTCACACTCGCTTGTTTCCCTTTCCTGCTTCTTCTATTCTTTCTTTGCAATATCTCATTCACCTGTCCGTGTTTTCGTTTATCTGTGTGTGGTTGTGTGTGTGTCGGTGTACGGTTGTTTGTCTGTCTCTCTCGCTTTCTCGTGTGACTTCTCTGGTTACTGCATTGATAAAGTGCATAAAGTACTTGCTGCATTTTTTTTTGTCTTTTACGCTAAAGTTAAAACATTTGCAATTTTTTGTGTCTTTATTATGTATTTATTTATTTTTTGCATTCAGTTACTTCTTAACGCTTTCAATCAACTGGGCTAACGATCAAAAAAGACAACGCGAAAAATATGTCCGTGTGTGTGTGTGTTTTGTTTTACATTTTCTTTTTACTAACACGAAGCTGTTGTGCCGCCCGTAGGCACAACAAGTGCGCGCTCACACACACACACACAAGCGCTACGAGCATCCATTGCTTCCGTTGGATTTGTTTTTTTCCGAGGCGGGATGGCGTTTGTTTTGTTTTGGCTGTGTATTAATGTATGACTACTAATACAGCTGCTAACGAAACAATGTTTCGGGTAATAGATTTTCGGTTGAGATCAGTTAGAAACTAGTGCCAAATCGTACCACCGTCGATCGTGATGCGGCACTTGCCATTGCTTTCTTTCCAACCACACGCACACACGCGCACACGAGATGCGTTACTACGTAGCGTATGCTCAATGCGTAACGCTTCTCCCAGCCTGCTTCGTTCTCGGTTCGCTTTTGTATTTGTTTTGGTTTATCACTTTGGAACACTATCACAAACATTTACCATGTGATTGCAAAGCTAGCAGGACAGCCAGAGAGAAAGTGTTTGTGTGTGTGTTGTGAGCGAGAGAAAAAAAGCAGCCTGGAAGATGGTTCGTGTGCCAATATTTACTTTCTTAATAAAAAGCACGGAAGCAAAAACACCAAAAAGCAGAGATTACGCCATAGAAACAGTTGGAAAAGCGATCCAATCCGTTTCGAGCAGTTTCGAAACCGAACCGGCAACGCACTGAAACCGATCGATGTAGTTCGTTTTTGTTCTACCCTTGCTTTAATGGGGGTTTTCACCCCGGATCGAAAGGATCGATCAACAACGATTCTCATTTTGTGTTTTGCAATAGGAAAAACAAAACCGATTACCAAACTCAACAACGCTTCAGAGCAGAAAGATCAACGGAAAAACGGGCAATCAAACGTAACAGGCTGCCTATATAGCAAACGATCGTGTGATCGTGATAACGAATTTTCTCTACAAAACTTACATATTTCATACTTATATATGAGTGTATATGTGTGTGTTTGAGTATGTGTATAGGGAAGGATGAAAGGAGCTGGCTCAGAAAGGTTCTATTATTTGCAAAGTATTTGAAAACGGGAAAATGCTCCAGTTCCTATCTTTTTCCACTGCACTGTTGAAGTTGAAGCTTTCGTTTGTGTTTACGTGTCTTGTCTGTGTGTGTGTGTCTGTGTGGATTTGTTTTCTGTTTTCTTTTTGTTCGAGGAGATTAATCACAATTTTTGCTTATTTGTTTTTTTTTTGTTGCCTGATGTAAGTTCAATTACTTGTTGTTTGTTCTTCATTACTGTACGCTTTACTTTTATACTGCACTACTAATTTTCTTGTTTTTTTCCTTTTGTTACTTCGCTAAGTGTTTTTTTTTGGGTTTGTTTTTGCTTTTCTTTTGTTTTTGCTTTGTTTCTTCCATCGCTTTCTCGCAGCAAAGAGCTCCTAATATTTTTAACAATTTTTGGAATAATTTTTCTTTTATTACTTTTGGGTTTTTTCTTCCGCTACTTCATACTTTCCCGTTACATGCGGGCTACTCACAACTACTTCATGGTTGGTGGAATGCACGCGCCCCGAAAGCCCGTCCGTCCGGGTGTGAGTGTTTTGGGATGTGTTTCGTCGTCGTCTTGTGTTGGCTTCCGTTCGGTGACGCAGGTTCATGTGTGTACAACATGTGTATGCATGTGTATGTGTGTGTGTGTGTGAGGTTCCGTTGGTGAAATAGTGCAGCAGCGTTCCTGCAGGCTGGCTCGTTCACACCGGATGCAGACGATCTTGCTGCAGTTGAGGATGAAGCTTTCACACAGTCGGTCGGGAGCTTCAGAGCTTTTCCTGCGATCCCCGATCGACCACCGATCGCTGCACGTTCATCGCCAAAACGGAATGGTGTACCGCTTCACACTGTACACAGTGTTGTTGGGTTTGTGTGTCTGTATAACTGTATGGGGTGTTGTGGTGACTGATGTCGTCAAATATTACTGAATACTTGGTTGGTAGAGAACGCACGGTACGATGCACAATCACTGCAAGGAGCATTTGCCTTCGATTTGTGTCTTGATCTCGTTCACCTGCGTCTCTATGGAGTTTTTCAACTCTGCCGCCGCAAAGGAAACGATCGTCGCGATGATGATTGGTGGTTATTGTTGATACGCGTGTCGAAACCGAAGTTTAGTGGAGTTTGTTTGTTGAGTTAGTCGCAAAAAGGGTAGCGTAGCGAAGCAGATGTAGTAGTAGTAGAAGTAGAAGTAGAAGTAGTTTGTGGTAGTAATGGTAGAAGTAGTAGTAGAGAGAGAGAGAAAGAAAGAAAAAAGAGAAGATAAAAACATGTACTCATTAGCAAATTTCGGTTGCACCGTTGGGCTAGATAATGCAATGTGTAACAGTCATGGCATCTATCATCCAGTTCTAGAGCCATTTGAGAGGTGTTGTACAGGGCTCTTTTTTTTGGGTTAGTTGTTGTTGATTATATAGAGTTTGTCTCGGGTTTAGTTAGTATGTAACACAAGCTGATCAGATGCGATGAGCAGCCAAGACTAGATATAATATGTAAACATATGTATATAGTTTTCAGATAAAACTTTGATAAACAGACACATAAACAGCTAGAAAACGAGAGATAGAGTAATAGATGTAGAGTTTAGGTTTCAGTGGTGGGAGAATAGATCAGGATAAGTAGAAAACAAAAACAAACAAAATACAGCGACAGACAACAGCCACAACCATTAAGTGGTGTATATTGTGTAAACAAACACAAACGAGTAAAGTAATTTGTGTTCGGTGTTTTATACGGGCTTTCGTTGTATTTCTAGGTGAGATGTTTCATGTGTATCTTGCTAAAAGAAAGGCGTTAAAAAAAAATGCAGCAAGTACTTTATGCACTTTATCAATGCAGTAACCAGAGAAGTCACACGAGAAAGCGAGAGAGACAGACAAACAACCGTACACCGACACACACACAACCACACACAGATAAACGAAAACACGGACAGGTGAATGAGATATTGCAAAGAAAGAATAGAAGAAGCAGGAAAGGGAAACAAGCGAGTGTGAAGGTAAAATGTAGCCCTTGTAAAACACTTTAGGCAAACAGAAAACAAACCGCTTCAAATCGAACAGTAGCAAATGCAAGTGTGCAGGTAGGCGAGAGTATGTATATTTAGCGTGAAGCAAAAACACAACAGTAGATAAATGAAACAAGGTTTGGAAAATGAACAGCGCGACACAGCAGAGCGGCAATGAAGAGGGAGAAAAACAAACTTTAGCGTTATTATTATTAGTATAACAATTATAGCTTGAAATTCGTTAAAAGTTTAAATATGAAAATGAAACCAAAAAAACCCGACAATGAAAGGAAAGAAAGAAACAAACAAACGAACATTTGCGAACAAAGAAAGGGGAAAGGAAATAACAAAATAGAAATAGAAAAACGGAAATAAACAAAACCGACGATCTCATCAAACAAGCTCACCAGCAGCTCACCTTTACACACAAACACACACACACACACACATACACACGTACACGTATATGCAACCCAGGCGTCTGTGGAAGAGTTGGTAGCAATGCTCGGAAATGGTGTGTAGAGACAGAAGCAAAAAAAAAATGGACGGGTTCTGGATCAACCGTGTCGCATGTGATGGACGTTCGGAAGGACCTTTGTTTGCTCACTTGCTCGTAATTTCGTCACACCTCCCACCAAGAGAAAGAAGCAGAATGTTAGCAAGGGGAGACGAGAAGAAGAGAAGCACGCCGGTACGCGTGTGGGGTAATGATAATATTCAAATAAAACAACTTCCCTTCGCTCAGTGTGGTTCGATCGAAAACTCGGGAGTTATCGTCAAACGCATCGTCAACAAGCCTGCAACATCAATGCCCTTCTAAATGTTGTTGATTCGTTTACATTTTTAACCTCTGCAACCTAACCGTTTTCTGTCGTATGTGTGTCCCTGTGTTACTGTGTGTTTACTGTGACTCTACTATCACAATCTATTCTATTCTCTTCACTACTCCGACACCATGTTGATGACTTCGAGGAACTCTACCCGCCTTTCGACGGGATGTTCCAGCATACAGACACACACACACACGCGCAAAACCACACAACTACCAACATAACCCGAAAACATCGAATTGCAGCATCTTCAAGTGCACTTCCGAAGAGAGAGAGAGATAGGTAGATAAACGTAATCGCTCCTCCCCCCCGCCCCAGAAAGAAAACGCAATAATGAGACGCCAAATGTCTCATGAAATTCAAAACACGATGAGTGATAATTGTATAGGAAATGGAAACTGCTCCAGTTTGTCGGGAGCAGCGAGTCACACTTACACACGCACACGCTCAAATCCTTTTTCCTAGCGAGCTAGCTTTTCAAGACTATCGGCGAAATTCGTATTCTATTCTATATGGATGTCCTGTGCGTAGTATTTTTCATGCGCGTGTGAAATATTTCATCAGTGGTGTTTGTTGAAATATTTTACATCGCCTACTAAGACGATGTCCTTTTTCTTCTGTGACAGATGTCAAACCGCGCTTGCTGCTGCAATTTTCGCCGCGCTCTGTCTCTCTTTCTCTCTCGCTCTCTTTCAGCTTCACTCCTGATCTGGCTCTTTCTGTCTGTTCTCGCTTTCATACACGCACACCCACACCCACACACACACACACACTCACACACGTTTGTGCATTTGATGTCGTGTTGGTTGTGTTTGTTGTTACGTTCGTTCGATATTTATAGTTGAATACGATCAATGTGTAAAAGAGCAATAATAATAACAATCGATATAATCCTGTTTGCAAGAGGAGGAACGAAAGTTACGAATAAAAATTTGCAAAATGATGTTACATTAAACGTGCAGCAAAAGAGTACAGGATAATAGCAGTAAATCATTCATTTCACACACATACACACACGTACACACACCACTAACATACAAAAAACTCGCATATAACGCGTGTTACACACACGACGAGACCAGTGTGACACGAATTTCTTGTCACGCGACGATCTTCTATCTCCACCGGTTGTGTATCGTTTCTGGTAAGGTTTTGTTTTCTGTGTTTAGTTTTTTCCTCACGACTGGTACACTCTGCTCATTGATGTCCTGTATGTGTGTATGTATGTGTGTGTGTGTGTGTTCGTGTGTATTAGTAGTGAATGTATATTATTAATAAAAACGAAACGAAGCGTTCATTATTGAAACACATACAGCCAGCGTTACACGGCACGAGGGAGAATCATACAGTATGGACAGAGCAAAAAACATGATATAAATAAATCGTCACACATTCATAAGCTAAACCAATAATCGCTAACCATTGGCAAAACAAATGACAAAATGCAATAGCAACAGATACAAAAGCAAAACCACATACCACATAATAAAACCATCAGGATGCGATCAATCTTCTCACTCTCACACATACGCACACATCATACACACACACACACACACACTCATCTATAAATATCTACAAACACACTTCCCAATACAGTCAGTCAGTTTGCAAACAAACAACCAAAAAAAAAAAAACAAGACAAACGCGTATTTATCTTTCTCTCTATCTCTCTATCTTTAAATCACATTTATCTAACTGTAGCGAACAAAATAAAAAAAACCAAAACTGCGTGAGTGAATATAAATAAAACAGCAACAGCAAACAAGTAAAAACTCAACCAAAAAAAAAAACAAACAAACAAACAAAACCAACCTAGTTGAAAAGCAATGTAGTGAAGTAAAGTAAAGAAGTTCTATTAGCAAAAACAAGTAAACAAAGGCAAACGAGTGAAAATACTGGCTAATTGATGAGAACATTTTACCCTGTATTTGTTACTCGTTCGTTTTGATCAACTGTTTGTTTTGATTTTGTTTTTCCTGTGTGTTGTAACTTATGAGACAGAAGTTTAGTTAATCTTTCTATTTTATTTTGTTATTGAGTTTCTTGTAAACTGTTATAAAAACGTTGCTTACTTAACGTGTATTAAACGAAAAGCTTTTAGTCCATTGGTTAATCTTAACGAGATGTAAGAACGCTAGCTGAAACACTCAATCTTTTACGCGAGCGCTATACTTACCCAAGTGGACGCCCAGCACTCGTGCTATCCTATTTCCGTGCGCATTCCCGCATTCACCCGCTCGAAGCAGTATCGAAACAAATATATATTAAAGAAAAAAAAGCATATACATTTAAAAAGCATATACGAAGCTACAATATGTGAGCATATTTAAAAACAAATCAGTACTATCAAACCAACAAACAACACATCGGAAGACAGTGGGTGCGCACGGCAGCAAATCTTCTACCCAAATAATAATCGAATGCAGTGTGTTAAACCTTTCTGTGTGTGTGCGTGTAGTCAAGCCATTCACCTGTCGTAACGTATCACACTCACGTCTGTTGCTGCATGGAAACACTCACACACACTTCTACCGCATCTACCGCTCTCAATCCTGGCTTCTTCTTGCATCCGGACACCGAAACACAGAAACAGAAACACACGGGAAGAACACTCACACTCATTGCACGAACCATTTGGCAGCAGGATACGGTGGAGCATGAAGAAGAGCCAAAAATCATACAAACAAGCAACCGACAAAAAAAGAACGCAACAACTTTTTGCGGAGAAGCAAGGTTTTTGGGGCGAGTAGAATGGATAACAAAAAATGAACACAAAACTGAACCAACTAGGCAACCAGCAACCACAGACGACACACAGTATAACAGCAGCAAACCAGTAGAGATCATCTGCAACACAACCAAACAACAACAATCATCACCAACCACCACCACCACCAACATCGCATTAGGCATCGTTTGTTTATAATTGTTAAAACAAAACAAAAATGGTTTAATGAGAAAAACAAAACAATACAAAACAACAAAAAAAAAACGAACAACATGAAACAAGCGTTACACATTGAAAATGAAGGTTAAGAAATTAAGGAATAAAACACAGAAAAGAAAACTGTTGAAAAAACTCAATGGCCTTTTTAATGATGTGCTTACTATATGTATGTATATATATATGCTTTTCTTTACGTTACTATTCGGTGTGTTTTGTTTACTGTCTTCTAATATGTGCTCTATACCTTGTTGCGTATGTGTGTACCGTATCTTTCGCCTTACATAAACCATACACACACACACGTTCACCTAATCTTGCTACCAGATGTGACAAATAAACCGAACAACATGGTAAGCTTCTAGTGTTTTTTCTCCATTTATTCGACTTACTTTCATTGATTAATTCACTCCTTTACACACACACACACACAAAAGAAAAAATAAGTTTTGCATGCATTTTTTCGATGGATTCAATTGTGTTTTTTTTTGTTGTTTTGTATTGTTTTGTTTTTCTCATTAAACCATTTTTGTTTTGTTTTAACAATTATAAACAAACGATGCCTAATGCGATGTTGGTGGTGGTGGTGGTTGGTGATGATTGTTGTTGTTTGGTTGTGTTGCAGATGATCTCTACTGGTTTGCTGCTGTTATACTGTGTGTCGTCTGTGGTTGCTGGTTGCCTAGTTGGTTCAGTTTTGTGTTCATTTTTTGTTATCCATTCTACTCGCCCCAAAAACCTTGCTTCTCCGCAAAAAGTTGTTGCGTTCTTTTTTTGTCGGTTGCTTGTTTGTATGATTTTTGGCTCTTCTTCATGCTCCACCGTATCCTGCTGCCAAATGGTTCGTGCAATGAGTGTGAGTGTTCTTCCCGTGTGTTTCTGTTTCTGTGTTTCGGTGTCCGGATGCAAGAAGAAGCCAGGATTGAGAGCGGTAGATGCGGTAGAAGTGTGTGTGAGTGTTTCCATGCAGCAACAGACGTGAGTGTGATACGTTACGACAGGTGAATGGCTTGACTACACGCACACACACAGAAAGGTTTAACACACTGCATTCGATTATTATTTGGGTAGAAGATTTGCTGCCGTGCGCACCCACTGTCTTCCGATGTGTTGTTTGTTGGTTTGATAGTACTGATTTGTTTTTAAATATGCTCACATATTGTAGCTTCGTATATGCTTTTTAAATGTATATGCTTTTTTTTCTTTAATATATATTTGTTTCGATACTGCTTCGAGCGGGTGAATGCGGGAATGCGCACGGAAATAGGATAGCACGAGTGCTGGGCGTCCACTTGGGTAAGTATAGCGCTCGCGTAAAAGATTGAGTGTTTCAGCTAGCGTTCTTACATCTCGTTAAGATTAACCAATGGACTAAAAGCTTTTCGTTTAATACACGTTAAGTAAGCAACGTTTTTATAACAGTTTACAAGAAACTCAATAACAAAATAAAATAGAAAGATTAACTAAACTTCTGTCTCATAAGTTACAACACACAGGAAAAACAAAATCAAAACAAACAGTTGATCAAAACGAACGAGTAACAAATACAGGGTAAAATGTTCTCATCAATTAGCCAGTATTTTCACTCGTTTGCCTTTGTTTACTTGTTTTTGCTAATAGAACTTCTTTACTTTACTTCACTACATTGCTTTTCAACTAGGTTGGTTTTGTTTGTTTGTTTGTTTTTTTTTTTGGTTGAGTTTTTACTTGTTTGCTGTTGCTGTTTTATTTATATTCACTCACGCAGTTTTGGTTTTTTTTATTTTGTTCGCTACAGTTAGATAAATGTGATTTAAAGATAGAGAGATAGAGAGAAAGATAAATACGCGTTTGTCTTGTTTTTTTTTTTTTTGGTTGTTTGTTTGCAAACTGACTGACTGTATTGGGAAGTGTGTTTGTAGATATTTATAGATGAGTGTGTGTGTGTGTGTGTGTATGATGTGTGCGTATGTGTGAGAGTGAGAAGATTGATCGCATCCTGATGGTTTTATTATGTGGTATGTGGTTTTGCTTTTGTATCTGTTGCTATTGCATTTTGTCATTTGTTTTGCCAATGGTTAGCGATTATTGGTTTAGCTTATGAATGTGTGACGATTTATTTATATCATGTTTTTTGCTCTGTCCATACTGTATGATTCTCCCTCGTGCCGTGTAACGCTGGCTGTATGTGTTTCAATAATGAACGCTTCGTTTCGTTTTTATTAATAATATACATTCACTACTAATACACACGAACACACACACACACACATACATACACACATACAGGACATCAATGAGCAGAGTGTACCAGTCGTGAGGAAAAAACTAAACACAGAAAACAAAACCTTACCAGAAACGATACACAACCGGTGGAGATAGAAGATCGTCGCGTGACAAGAAATTCGTGTCACACTGGTCTCGTCGTGTGTGTAACACGCGTTATATGCGAGTTTTTTGTATGTTAGTGGTGTGTGTACGTGTGTGTATGTGTGTGAAATGAATGATTTACTGCTATTATCCTGTACTCTTTTGCTGCACGTTTAATGTAACATCATTTTGCAAATTTTTATTCGTAACTTTCGTTCCTCCTCTTGCAAACAGGATTATATCGATTGTTATTATTATTGCTCTTTTACACATTGATCGTATTCAACTATAAATATCGAACGAACGTAACAACAAACACAACCAACACGACATCAAATGCACAAACGTGTGTGAGTGTGTGTGTGTGTGTGGGTGTGGGTGTGCGTGTATGAAAGCGAGAACAGACAGAAAGAGCCAGATCAGGAGTGAAGCTGAAAGAGAGCGAGAGAGAAAGAGAGACAGAGCGCGGCGAAAATTGCAGCAGCAAGCGCGGTTTGACATCTGTCACAGAAGAAAAAGGACATCGTCTTAGTAGGCGATGTAAAATATTTCAACAAACACCACTGATGAAATATTTCACACGCGCATGAAAAATACTACGCACAGGACATCCATATAGAAGAGAATACGAATTTCGCCGATAGTCTTGAAAAGCTAGCTCGCTAGGAAAAAGGATTTGAGCGTGTGCGTGTGTAAGTGTGACTCGCTGCTCCCGACAAACTGGAGCAGTTTCCATTTCCTATACAATTATCACTCATCGTGTTTTGAATTTCATGAGACATTTGGCGTCTCATTATTGCGTTTTCTTTCTGGGGCGGGGGGGAGGAGCGATTACGTTTATCTACCTATCTCTCTCTCTCTTCGGAAGTGCACTTGAAGATGCTGCAATTCGATGTTTTCGGGTTATGTTGGTAGTTGTGTGGTTTTGCGCGTGTGTGTGTGTGTCTGTATGCTGGAACATCCCGTCGAAAGGCGGGTAGAGTTCCTCGAAGTCATCAACATGGTGTCGGAGTAGTGAAGAGAATAGAATAGATTGTGATAGTAGAGTCACAGTAAACACACAGTAACACAGGGACACACATACGACAGAAAACGGTTAGGTTGCAGAGGTTAAAAATGTAAACGAATCAACAACATTTAGAAGGGCATTGATGTTGCAGGCTTGTTGACGATGCGTTTGACGATAACTCCCGAGTTTTCGATCGAACCACACTGAGCGAAGGGAAGTTGTTTTATTTGAATATTATCATTACCCCACACGCGTACCGGCGTGCTTCTCTTCTTCTCGTCTCCCCTTGCTAACATTCTGCTTCTTTCTCTTGGTGGGAGGTGTGACGAAATTACGAGCAAGTGAGCAAACAAAGGTCCTTCCGAACGTCCATCACATGCGACACGGTTGATCCAGAACCCGTCCATTTTTTTTTTGCTTCTGTCTCTACACACCATTTCCGAGCATTGCTACCAACTCTTCCACAGACGCCTGGGTTGCATATACGTGTACGTGTGTATGTGTGTGTGTGTGTGTGTTTGTGTGTAAAGGTGAGCTGCTGGTGAGCTTGTTTGATGAGATCGTCGGTTTTGTTTATTTCCGTTTTTCTATTTCTATTTTGTTATTTCCTTTCCCCTTTCTTTGTTCGCAAATGTTCGTTTGTTTGTTTCTTTCTTTCCTTTCATTGTCGGGTTTTTTTGGTTTCATTTTCATATTTAAACTTTTAACGAATTTCAAGCTATAATTGTTATACTAATAATAATAACGCTAAAGTTTGTTTTTCTCCCTCTTCATTGCCGCTCTGCTGTGTCGCGCTGTTCATTTTCCAAACCTTGTTTCATTTATCTACTGTTGTGTTTTTGCTTCACGCTAAATATACATACTCTCGCCTACCTGCACACTTGCATTTGCTACTGTTCGATTTGAAGCGGTTTGTTTTCTGTTTGCCTAAAGTGTTTTACAAGGGCTACATTTTACCTTCACACTCGCTTGTTTCCCTTTCCTGCTTCTTCTATTCTTTCTTTGCAATATCTCATTCACCTGTCCGTGTTTTCGTTTATCTGTGTGTGGTTGTGTGTGTGTCGGTGTACGGTTGTTTGTCTGTCTCTCTCGCTTTCTCGTGTGACTTCTCTGGTTACTGCATTGATAAAGTGCATAAAGTACTTGCTGCATTTTTTTTTGTCTTTTACGCTAAAGTTAAAACATTTGCAATTTTTTGTGTCTTTATTATGTATTTATTTATTTTTTGCATTCAGTTACTTCTTAACGCTTTCAATCAACTGGGCTAACGATCAAAAAAGACAACGCGAAAAATATGTCCGTGTGTGTGTGTGTTTTGTTTTACATTTTCTTTTTACTAACACGAAGCTGTTGTGCCGCCCGTAGGCACAACAAGTGCGCGCTCACACACACACACACAAGCGCTACGAGCATCCATTGCTTCCGTTGGATTTGTTTTTTTCCGAGGCGGGATGGCGTTTGTTTTGTTTTGGCTGTGTATTAATGTATGACTACTAATACAGCTGCTAACGAAACAATGTTTCGGGTAATAGATTTTCGGTTGAGATCAGTTAGAAACTAGTGCCAAATCGTACCACCGTCGATCGTGATGCGGCACTTGCCATTGCTTTCTTTCCAACCACACGCACACACGCGCACACGAGATGCGTTACTACGTAGCGTATGCTCAATGCGTAACGCTTCTCCCAGCCTGCTTCGTTCTCGGTTCGCTTTTGTATTTGTTTTGGTTTATCACTTTGGAACACTATCACAAACATTTACCATGTGATTGCAAAGCTAGCAGGACAGCCAGAGAGAAAGTGTTTGTGTGTGTGTTGTGAGCGAGAGAAAAAAAGCAGCCTGGAAGATGGTTCGTGTGCCAATATTTACTTTCTTAATAAAAAGCACGGAAGCAAAAACACCAAAAAGCAGAGATTACGCCATAGAAACAGTTGGAAAAGCGATCCAATCCGTTTCGAGCAGTTTCGAAACCGAACCGGCAACGCACTGAAACCGATCGATGTAGTTCGTTTTTGTTCTACCCTTGCTTTAATGGGGGTTTTCACCCCGGATCGAAAGGATCGATCAACAACGATTCTCATTTTGTGTTTTGCAATAGGAAAAACAAAACCGATTACCAAACTCAACAACGCTTCAGAGCAGAAAGATCAACGGAAAAACGGGCAATCAAACGTAACAGGCTGCCTATATAGCAAACGATCGTGTGATCGTGATAACGAATTTTCTCTACAAAACTTACATATTTCATACTTATATATGAGTGTATATGTGTGTGTTTGAGTATGTGTATAGGGAAGGATGAAAGGAGCTGGCTCAGAAAGGTTCTATTATTTGCAAAGTATTTGAAAACGGGAAAATGCTCCAGTTCCTATCTTTTTCCACTGCACTGTTGAAGTTGAAGCTTTCGTTTGTGTTTACGTGTCTTGTCTGTGTGTGTGTGTCTGTGTGGATTTGTTTTCTGTTTTCTTTTTGTTCGAGGAGATTAATCACAATTTTTGCTTATTTGTTTTTTTTTTGTTGCCTGATGTAAGTTCAATTACTTGTTGTTTGTTCTTCATTACTGTACGCTTTACTTTTATACTGCACTACTAATTTTCTTGTTTTTTTCCTTTTGTTACTTCGCTAAGTGTTTTTTTTTGGGTTTGTTTTTGCTTTTCTTTTGTTTTTGCTTTGTTTCTTCCATCGCTTTCTCGCAGCAAAGAGCTCCTAATATTTTTAACAATTTTTGGAATAATTTTTCTTTTATTACTTTTGGGTTTTTTCTTCCGCTACTTCATACTTTCCCGTTACATGCGGGCTACTCACAACTACTTCATGGTTGGTGGAATGCACGCGCCCCGAAAGCCCGTCCGTCCGGGTGTGAGTGTTTTGGGATGTGTTTCGTCGTCGTCTTGTGTTGGCTTCCGTTCGGTGACGCAGGTTCATGTGTGTACAACATGTGTATGCATGTGTATGTGTGTGTGTGTGTGAGGTTCCGTTGGTGAAATAGTGCAGCAGCGTTCCTGCAGGCTGGCTCGTTCACACCGGATGCAGACGATCTTGCTGCAGTTGAGGATGAAGCTTTCACACAGTCGGTCGGGAGCTTCAGAGCTTTTCCTGCGATCCCCGATCGACCACCGATCGCTGCACGTTCATCGCCAAAACGGAATGGTGTACCGCTTCACACTGTACACAGTGTTGTTGGGTTTGTGTGTCTGTATAACTGTATGGGGTGTTGTGGTGACTGATGTCGTCAAATATTACTGAATACTTGGTTGGTAGAGAACGCACGGTACGATGCACAATCACTGCAAGGAGCATTTGCCTTCGATTTGTGTCTTGATCTCGTTCACCTGCGTCTCTATGGAGTTTTTCAACTCTGCCGCCGCAAAGGAAACGATCGTCGCGATGATGATTGGTGGTTATTGTTGATACGCGTGTCGAAACCGAAGTTTAGTGGAGTTTGTTTGTTGAGTTAGTCGCAAAAAGGGTAGCGTAGCGAAGCAGATGTAGTAGTAGTAGAAGTAGAAGTAGAAGTAGTTTGTGGTAGTAATGGTAGAAGTAGTAGTAGAGAGAGAGAGAAAGAAAGAAAAAAGAGAAGATAAAAACATGTACTCATTAGCAAATTTCGGTTGCACCGTTGGGCTAGATAATGCAATGTGTAACAGTCATGGCATCTATCATCCAGTTCTAGAGCCATTTGAGAGGTGTTGTACAGGGCTCTTTTTTTTGGGTTAGTTGTTGTTGATTATATAGAGTTTGTCTCGGGTTTAGTTAGTATGTAACACAAGCTGATCAGATGCGATGAGCAGCCAAGACTAGATATAATATGTAAACATATGTATATAGTTTTCAGATAAAACTTTGATAAACAGACACATAAACAGCTAGAAAACGAGAGATAGAGTAATAGATGTAGAGTTTAGGTTTCAGTGGTGGGAGAATAGATCAGGATAAGTAGAAAACAAAAACAAACAAAATACAGCGACAGACAACAGCCACAACCATTAAGTGGTGTATATTGTGTAAACAAACACAAACGAGTAAAGTAATTTGTGTTCGGTGTTTTATACGGGCTTTCGTTGTATTTCTAGGTGAGATGTTTCATGTGTATCTTGCTAAAAGAAAGGCGTTCGTTTGTATTACACAATTTACAAATACGCCTGAAGGTATGCAAATGCCCAGCATCTGTATTGCTCCATTTGAGCAAGACCCAAGTCTGAGAATACTGTTTCGTAAATGTAGTTCCCATCAATTTCGTGTGTGACAAAGTGTGTGTGTGTGTGACCCATTTTACTCACGTTCGAGTGTTTATTTAATCTGCATAAAGTGCACCTCAACTGTGTCAGAACTAGTGTGGCAGTAGAGTGCGTACGCTTGCGAAGTTGATGTGTGACCAGAACAGTGACCCATTGGCACCATTATAGCTAAACATTGTGCTACATTGTCTCTTTGGGCGATGTGCGTACAATGGCTCTACTTGTCAAACTGATACCAGCTGTCCATACCAATCGTGCCAACTTGAACTGCTGTCCACTACTTGACGGCGTGGTTAGCGTGGATTGCGATTCCGGTTGACATTTTGCACAAAATGGTGAAAGGTGGACGCACTTAATTGTGAACCGCGGAATCATTATGTCATTGATTAGATAAGTGGTTCATGAAGTAGCACAAACAATACTTTTATGATTAACGTCCTAGTGTCAGAGGTGATTGTTTATTTCGGTGAAGCACACAATCACGTGGTGAGGCTCAGTGGTCATGTGTAAGTGGAGTAGCTGTGGTAGAGTTTCATGTTTAGAAGACAGACAGGACAGGACAGACAGACAGACAGACAGAGACAGGGAATACATGAGTATGAAAATGTTCCCAACCAGAAAGGATGCTGTTGGAAGGACAGGAGAGGTGATAGAATAGAGGAAACGCATAGAAGGGTATGTGTTGATACGTGCACTAGAGAGATGGACGATGAAATGGATGTAGTATGATTAGAGGTGATGAACACATCAGCATTTTGCCAGCTCTTCGGAAGAAAGTAGGAAGATATTGAATGATCGTTTTTAGCAAAGAAAGTGCCGCCAAGAAAAAAGGTATTTTAAACCATTCTTTACTTAACTGGATGAACGCCTATTTCTTCTTTCCTTCTTTTCTCTTTCTTTTTCATTATGGTATTAACATCCGATATTTCACTGTTTGTGGTGTGAACGATGAAACAATTACAAGTTTTTTTTTCTACTAAAAACTATTGAGAAACAAAAAAAAGAAACCAATAGCAAAACCAAAAAGTTTATACCGAAAAAATCTTTCGCAAAATAATACAATAATGGCTGCACTTTCTTTGTGTAGGATAAAACATCTTACCGGTAGTGAAGAGTGCTCTCGGAAAGGAAAAACAGAGAGTAGGAAAGTAAAGAGTTGTATCACTGTGTAGAGTGTTTAACGCACGAAACACGTCCATTTTATTCTCGCAAGTGATGGTTTGAAGTGGTTTGAGTAGAGAGTACTGTTACAATTACTGACCCGTTGTGTAAGTTGGAAACGGTGAGGAAATGTATTAAACGCAAACGAATTGTTTAATCGGTGTGGAAGACAAAAGCAAACAGTTAGGAAACAAAGCTAAGTAAAGAGTAAACAGTCAAACACGTACACAGCAAAACAGCGTATGGCTGCTGAACAACAAAGAGAGATAGAGTAGTGGTGGTGTGTGTTTGGCGTTTCAAAACGTATAGTACCGATTAACGAGAAAAAGAACGGAAAAGCTAGTCAGTGAACACTCGAGTTGAGAAAATGCTAGAACAAAGGGTGAAGAAGAATTAAATGTGAAAAAATAGTAAAAAAATTTAACAAGAAGAGATATATTTTGTAGAATAAATTTTAACAAAACATAAATCCGCTTTACAGCTAAGTAAGAGATAGACATGGAATAGGAAAAAGCGATAATAATCAATATATATATATAGAGAGAGAGAGAGAGAACAGGTGCGATCAAAAGACGAAAGACAAAAAGAGAACCAAACGAAAAGAAAAAGGAAACGAGAATGTAGAAAAAGAAAGCATAATGCACCAATATCTGCTTCACCGCTAGAGGGCTCACGTTCACCAGTGATGGCCGAAACCGTGAAACAGATTCGCTCAGACCATAACAACACACATTGAAAGAGAAAGAGAGAAGCCTATCGCTGTACATCTATCGGGACAGGGATTGGACGTTCTCTTGAGCGTAGTGGTAGCAGTGTAATGGTAGCCACATGGTAGCCATGGAAACGTCACGAAATCTTTCATCATTTCCTACGCTCAAGAGAAGGATATGCTTTGCCAGTGACGCTTTCTGCTAGGCGTGAGGAGTCGGTTTTAGGTAACGTTTAGATTACATTCAACATTTTAATCACTATACATACACACGCACACTGATATTAGTGAGTGACGAGTACGTTCAAACATTGGGCACGATATTTAACCATCGGTATCGATTTAACGGGGGGAGGTGGCCGGGAAGAGTCGGAAGAGAAGGAGTTTTAACAGAGGACAAAAACAAAAGGCAAGTAGAAGAGAATAAAACGGGAACAACATCTGTTTGAGTTTTGGTTTGCTTTTTTTTTTGTTTTGTTTAGCAGAAAGTTATTGAACACTACACAATATCTTACTACTTACTTCGATTACCGGTTGATGGTTCGCCATCTACAAGAAACGGGATCAAAATGGTTTTCTTTGGTGGGTAGTTCATTCGATGAGCGTTGAGTGGCGGGGTGAGGTTTGTTTTGTTTTTTTTGTTTCGTTTTAGTCAGTGTGACTTAATTCGGAGTTTGAGTTTTTGATGGAGATTTTAATGTGTGTTTTCTGTTTTTTTTTTTTTTCGTTTGGGTGCAAATAGGATAGACATGATGTATGGTGGTACTGGGAGTGTGTTCGGATCGGATCGTTCCGGATGGATTAATATGAGGCAATAAGTGTGCGCTTTTGTGGGATGATGATCGGAGGCACGGAAAAGCCTTGAAAGCTCTCCTACACCAGGTGCAATGGAAAGGATCGATTCGGCGGTACTGGTTCGGCTACGGAGTTGTGAGTGAGTGAGAAGCAAAGACGTTATGCTATAGGGATAGACACGCTTTAGAAAGATGCGCTACTTCCGAATCGGTTCTACAGATCACCTAACCACACTGTAGAGAGCATGTGGTAGTTTGTCGTGTAAATATACTGGCGCGAAACTGTGCCATTAGGTCCTCTACCGGAAGCCATTTCGTTCTTTATCATAAGAAGGAATAAAGCTCCTCGTTGCTTAGTGGTAGTGTTGGAAGTTTTGCTCACGTATTGTCAATGGTCAGAGGCTATTATTTGTTCGCTTTTGTACAGTCGTGTTGCAGCCTTGCGTTGTAGAGAAACTTTAACCAAAAAAAAAATAATTTAAATAAAAAGCGATACAAAAATATTAACAAAGGGAAAATAAAATAACGGTGAAAGTAAATAAAGAAAACCGCAATATGAAACACTTTAAAGTACATGTATGGATTAAGTTAATGTCACTCGTACGAGTAACTCCCCCATCGCTAGCTTTAGACATTTAGAAATTTTGATCTAATCTACTGTATCTGGGTAAAATATTTCATACAAGCTTAAACACCAATAATGCATCACAACAACATCCATATGGTGCGCTCAACATTAATATTTCTTACACTAATGCCATATCGTTGAATGCCCGTTAGTCGGGCGTAAAAACTACATCCTACAGTATCAATCATTTGGCGATCCTGTAAAATGATCTTTTTGCACTCGTTTACGTGGTAATGGTGAATGAAATTTGTGTATTGCGAAAATAAATACGAAAGAAAGGAAAGAATAACGGAAGGAAGCAAAGAAGATAACAAAACCGAAACGTACAAAAAGAAAAAGAAACACAACACAACTTTATTACAAAACACAACAAATGTACATAATTATGCGAACTGATCTCTCTAAAACTAATATTCGATTATAATGTAAGGAAGCGGGAAGAAGGCAAATCGTACTATTGTCATTATAAGTTTCTGTTTCGAGGTAAATCATTCCTGCTTATCCGAGGGTTACATTCCTGCTTATCCGAGGGGTTACGTAACGCTTACGATCGTCTAATTGCCGTACCCATACAACAACAGCTAAAAAGTTGATCGTTTGTGTGTGTGTGAGATATAGAAAGATGGGTTGTAGTGTTGTTGTTGTTGCGGGATACAGGGAAAACATCTTTCGCGATCAATTTTAGCTGCGATCAAATGCTTGTATGCCGTCCAGCAAAAAAAAATGCATTGCGGAAAATCGGATTTCACTTTCGCACTAAGTGATCGGGGGTAAGAGTAAGAGTGTTCGTAGTGTTTTAGATACTCGTATCCCCAAACCCCAGCGATGTGCCCCCGTTTTACGCCTGGCCCGGTCCCCCCTCCCTACTTCCAGCAGGCGAGCCGACCGAACAGGGTGCGCGCACGTCCACAATACTTACTCGTGAAGTCGTCTAGATCCTCCTGTTCCGCCTCGGCCGCAAGCTCTTCGGGCGTTTTCTTCTTCCGCATCAGTGGATTCGGTTCCTCCTGAGGTGCCTGTTCAACGATTTCCTCCTTCTTCTTTATGTTATACTGTAACGAGAATGCGTTCCAAATGCGGTGTGGTTAGAAAAGGTTAGGGCTGATGGCTGTAAGTCATTGTGCATAGCACGATTATCGAAGACGTTATCGCTAAGCGGTGTGGTGTGGCGATCAAAAATTTTCCCCGGCCCACCTAATATAGAGAGACAGTACTTAGCGTAAATAGATTTCGTTTTTCGACTGAAAACGGTTCCAGCACTGTCGTCATCATCATCATTACTAGAGTGTAAGTGTTGCCTGCGCGCGCCTACAAATGTCGCCTGCAATCACCATTAGCTTCTTCGTCACGAAAATGAGGAATATCATCGTTATCGTAAATTCTCTCATTCGCTGGTTGAGATTCGAGGTCTTCCAAGGATCTGCTGATACGGTTGACTGATTTTGTAGTCCTCCCTCTCACACCGAGAAGCCACTAGCTGAGTGGACACACACAGAAGCCACCACAATAGTCAGGTGGTGAATTCCATGGCAAAACCCGAACGAACAACAACTGCTCAACGAACCGGCAATGATGTTGATTGGGAGACACAAAATTGCACCATTTACTCGGTGGTCTCGCCTGCCTTCAAGGTGTCGAAAAGCGATTAGAGCAAACCGAACGGCGACGTGAATGGTGACGCGTAAGGCGTAAACGTTACGCAATCACGTGCCAAAACCACTTTGCCGGCACATTAGCGACACACAGTCGCTTGTGTGTCGGAAACTATTTGACACCATTTGAGGTTGCACGGGCGAAATCACGGGGCAAGTGATGAGTGAACGATAAATTGCGGCTGATCTATTCCCCCTTTTTCATAGCTCTTTACGCTATAAATCGTTCATCTAACTGTGTCAAGTTATTTTTTTTGTGCTGTACAATCGTAATGATGGGGAAAAAGTTGTTCTCCTGTGTCCTGGGTTTAGCGTTAATCGGAAAAGTTCATCCGACCGATTACAATATATGGCACCGTTTGATCCGTTGACTCTTTGACATGAGCAGGCGTCAGTAATGGAATAGGATTAATGCGTGTGGTATGGGTTGGTAAATGCTTCGATTTATTTACTTTGGTTCCATTTTCAATGCACGTTCTGTTTAAACTCATCTTTAACTGCATCTTTCAATGCGCACGGTGATGGATTGCCAGAATCAGAAGAGTTGGCTGCATTTTTGTTTGCTTTTTTTGCAAAATGCTCATGCAGTTTCGGTTTTAATTAAAATTTAGCGCAGCTCACTTCACCGTATACACTCGCAAGGGCACATAATGAAAACCCGCACTCAAATATGCTGTAATTGACTGGGCATACCGGGCTTTCGGTGCGCATTAACGTTTGAGCCTCCCGAACGAAATCCCGACGTTTCGTTATTCGTGCGAACGCATTAATCTGATGCTACTGAAGTGCTCATCGCACACACTGCGCGAGGGTAGTTGGCTCAATTGATATTTATATCCCTGATTTTTGTTATTTACATGCCCCTCGTTTGGGTTGAGCAAACAAATGAGAAACCAATACACAACACACACGCACAGCTTTCCCCGAAGCGAACCACGGCCAAAGAAGAAAATGGCAATGATTAATTTCGCCACCATTTTTTTTGCGATTGAAAATGGAAACTGCAGCTATATTAATTGGCCTACATACGACCTGCATGTTGGCTGGCTCTTCTTTTGAGGTTGTAGATGTGTGCTTTGGGTGTGTGTGTGTACCTGTCGCAATAATCAACAGTTTTCATTAAATGATTGTACCAGCTTAATAATCAGTGCCTTCGTGACGAGCGCGCATATTGCAGACGGTGCATCAACGAGTGGCAGCTGTTTGCTGGAAGGTTGCAAAAACAACAAACTCATACAAGCATATTCTTGTCTTTCCGATTCCGACACACACACACACAAGCACGACTCAGCTTGTTGGTTGGCTGCCCGGACACACAGCGATAGGAATAGAACATATTTCACAATGCCGCGCTTCCAGCGGATGATGACGGCGAGTTGTCGCCGATAAGCTCGTCCATGTGCTGTGACAAAATGTGTTTCCTTTGTGTAGTGCCTTCCCGTATGCCAACCAAAAACCCCAGCACCGGCCAGGACAGGATGGTTTTAATTACACATCCTTCATAATTAAATTAGACTCACGCGAGTGCTTGACACTGTCACGTATGCGTGCATGGAACGAAGCCTAGCTCTGCTGTGCGCCGTGTTAGATAAGAGAAGCACAGTCGAGCGGTCACACGGCTAGCTTAACGTGGCCGTATTCTGAACCGATCCCAAGGAAGGCCGACGCCTCTGCAGCAGGTTTCTGCATCCGGTTGTGATGTTGTTCTTGATTGTGTCGGACAGCGTTAAGACAAACACGGGCTTTATGCATGGAAGCCGATTTCCTTGTGAAAATGGTCGTTTGTCGGGGATGGGACGACACCACACCGCTGTCTGGTGTAATTTGTAGCCGGACGAAACGATGCACTGTGCGCAAGCTAATGAACATGTATGCATCGTTAAGCGACGCGTTAGATTGATTATGTAGCGTTTGCAATTTTGCCTGACGGCAAGTGAGAATAAGGATATTTTATTTACCTAAACGTAGCTTCAATTGCGTGTCAATTGTGATGCAAAAACTTAAATCATCTACATTATTTTACTGATAAGTTTTTGCTAGGACATTCACAAGTTGCAAACTCACGGACTTGATGAATGTACCGCTCATCAAACACGGGTGAAGAGCCTTACCAAAGCGAGATTGTAAAGCAGAAATCCTTCAAGGTTGAGAGCTTTTCTTCAATGGCAACGGACAATGATGGTAGAGTGGTTTGATTGCAGAAATCATTAGCGAACAGACATCCCGTCTGTACGTCTCCGGAGCGGGTCTTTTAAGGAAGCCTCTCGACTGAAGAGCAGCAGATGTAAATACGCTCCTCCCAAAACCCACTCGAGCCAGCACTCGGTCAGGTCGTTCCGAATCCTGGCTACCGGTTTCCAGCTTGATACATTATTCATCGTACCGCACCGTCGACCAACGATCATGCTCATGCAAATCCGGCAACGCTTCCCCTGGGTGAGCACTATTCGTGCAAGTCAGTTAACCACACGTGACGGATAGTTGCATGCGATGACGGTTTCCATGATTTCCTGGCTCAATTACGCTACGGTTCGCCCGATCGTTGTGTTTGAGCGTATTGTTTGAACGCCTTTTTTGCGAAGCTGTCCATGGTAACTATGGAAACTGGAAGTTGCACATCACGTGCGACATCTACTAGCATGCTTTTTGATTGTAATCGTGCGAAGAACCGATAGTTGAACGCGCTTTGTCTCACACGCTTTTGCGCTAATCAAGCTGGTGCATTTAATTGATTTGCATCCGTGCAAAATCACACTGAAGGTGACAGGAAGCTTATCGTGTAGTATAGCTAGCAATTAACACTAATGAATTGCTAGCATACTGTTGGTTGGTGGAGTCATTTAAATGTGTCGTTAAAAGTAATGAGACATTCATTGTGGTTCGTTATATTGGTGGTCTCGTTGGCTACAAATTTAAAACCACGACCTTTTAAAGAATTATACAACTAGTTAACACTGTAACGAGCGTATAATGTGGCAACTACAAAAATTATAACAAATCGAAATGCGAAAAAGCTTTTCAACATTCTTTCAACAGCATCGTGGGCTTATAATGTAATGCACCAGAGGTTTTCCCTGTTGGTAAAGCAAAAAAAAAGCGACAAAATAGCTCCTCTTTGCCATCTAATCCCATCGGCTTAGCTGCAACGATAATCCGGATTGGACGGGTGTTTTCCCATTTGTGTGCTGCTCCGTTGCCAGCCGACGATGTGCCGTTTTCCAGCCGGCGTAACTGTTTGCCCAGTTCGAAAGAGCGCAAATACATGGCCGAAGTTTCTGGCTGTACATTTTGCCAGCAGTTGGAAAATTAGATAAATCAATAAAAGCTATCCAGCGTAATCTTACCAAAGCGAAAAGTGCATCGTTGCTGCGTTGTGCTAAATTGATTCTGTGAGCACCATTTAGTGGGGCGGTTGCAATGAAAAGTGATGTTCGGAAGCCCAAATCGTTTGATGTTTTGTAGGGTAAAAAGCGTATTAGTCGAAGCTAGCGATTCGTATACCGTGATGCAAGCAGCTTCAGGGTTAAAGGAATTGGTAAAACAGATAGTGGAGCTAATTGATCGTATTATCAGTATGGTTTAAAGTAGGTTTTAGATAATCTTTTCCGTAACTTGAATAATAAGATTCGAATAAGCTAATAGATGAACAAGCCGTAATATTTGAGTATAAAAAAATTGAAAATAATATCTTATGCTTTGAAAAGTGTGAACTGCGTGTAAATATTTATTTTATAACTTTTATAGCTTGTCGCTACGCAGAATGCTTAACCTCTCACCTAATCACAATAACAAACCATGAGTGTAAACCCCATTAATCAGCATCTCTTTCCATCTTCAACCATCGGTACGCTGCCGGGCGTATATTTTACGACAGGAAGTATGTATACCACACCCTAGCTTCATTTATTGTTGCCTAACCTTTGAACCCACGCATCCCGAAAGTTGCGGCAAGTAATGTAATGAATAATGTCGGATAATAAGATTGACCGAAAGCGTACAGCGTACGAACAAAGTTTGGTGGATTACCGTGATGTGTTGTTTTACGCCGCCGATAAAACTCACGAGTAATTGAGGTTTTGGAGGAAGAACATTCGGTGGGGGCGTGTGACATGCAGTAGAAAGGTAGATGAAATTAGGCCTATTATATCTTCCGGATCCCATCAATATAGCTCATCATCATAAAATTTATCTCCTGTTGAGATGCGAAGCAATATGGTTGTTTTACTTGCTTGCCTCAAGAAACACCATGCGGCTCCATCGGTTAGTCACATCAGTGTATGAACCACTAGGCGTCTCCATTATGTGGAACGTAAAAGACCCGGCGTCTCCATCAGTGTTTTCTGATGTGAAATGCTGTAGCATGTTGTTATTTTCAAAAACTAGTCAATATACGTAGGCCCTTGCTTTCGAACAGAAAAAATATATATAAAAATAAAATGTTTGTTATTCTAATTTACATCACTTTAACAGGTGCGTAAGAGTACAAAAATATAGCTAAAAAACAATCCAACAGATTGAAAAAAAAACAAAACAAAACTGAACAAGCTGTAAAAAAAAATCACTCACACACACATACAGAATTGTGTACACAGATTCACGAAGCTTACTGTTGACGAGGCACTACCGGAATCAATCTGACTCCGTTAGGGAGTCTCTCATATGAAAGGACTCCCTACTAGAGTCAATTTAATCCCACGCGTAGGCATACACACAAAACCGTAACGTCCGACCGTTACCGGACTCTTCACTCCCGGTGAGAACTTTTCCTTTGCCCATCGGAAGCCCCACACTGGTTACACTGTTGCGGGACCGGTTTCGACGAGATGGGGCGTTACATTAACTTTCACTTTAAACTTTCACTTTTTGTTATTCACTAGAAGGGAACAAAAAATTAAAGCTAACGAAAAAGCCCGAAAGTTCAAGGTATCCAAACAATCACACAAAGTATGCGGGATTGGGCGGAAAGCCTTTTTAATGAAATGAATGAACCAAAACAAAGTGTGTAAAAATCAAACATCGTCAACACCGACAATAAGAAAAAATAAAATGAACCAAAAGCAAGAAAGCATACGCATTTTTTTTGTTTCTCCTGCTTACCACCGGCTACGAAGAAATGGCACCGTAAGGTAAGAATCGAGCCACTTTAATGGTGGATGCGGTAGCGTTGAACGTTGATGAAAATAGACAGCGTGAAACAAGGCTATCCTTTATTACTTAGCTTTCGCTGGGTGTACAGCTGCACCCGGGAACCGTTGCGCCAACGCACCAACCAAGGAACGAAAGGTTTAGCAGAGCAGGTAAGTAAAATTAATGTACTTCGACATGCGAATGGCCTGTGAGCGTGATAAAATATGGCAAAGTTAACCTTAAACGATCCCAATGGGATGTGTGCGTGGTGTGAAGGAACCTCGGTTTTTAAGCTTTATGTAGCATTTCTTTTTTTAAATGCAACTCGTTTAGGGAACTTTAAACCAGAACCCTTTCGGAGCTACTTGAAAGGCAAAACGAAAACAGATACGTAAAGTTTCAGCGTTTTGTGGTTAGAAATTTAATGAGAAGAGAAATAATAGCTTTGATAATATACAACATTGTTAACTCTTTCTTTCTTTCTCTCTCGCTTTTGATGCATCGTTTTAGGAAGAACACAAAGTGTTAAACAAAATTGTCTTCTTATCAACCTAAATCAGCCCGAAATGCTAGCGGAAAGACACACGAAAAATGTTCACTGTTTAAAGGAACAATGCTAACCGTGACCGAACGCCGGTATCGCTATCGCAACGGGTAAAGTTTTATAATTTACATTGCTTTATGGGTTGCCCTTTTACGGTTATTGCTGCGTTATTATCACAACATAAAAGATTCGGTTGCAGCACAGCGCGCCACAGAGAAAGGCACATATTTTTATAAAATTTCGTTTCTCATAAAACCGCGTTGGCGCGTTGGCTTTTTTTCCGTTGGCGTGTCTGGGATAGAACTACATATTTAAAACCACCGAGGCGTCCAATAATTTTGCACAGTGTGGGAAAAGGTGTAATGCTGTAGAATAATTTATCGCCGCGCGCCTTTCGCTACGAACCCACGCCACCGTCTATGAAGACTTTAACGTTGTCGATTTCGAGACGCGATACAACCACGGAACAGTCCCGAAAGCACACAGCCAGCTTCCGAAAAAGCTAGGAACTGATTTTCCTGTCCTCGGTGAGACAAATGGCATTAGCTTTGGTGCGGCTACGGAAAAATGATAAGGCAAAAGGCTCACGCCGATACCGAATTGCGCTTGATTGCGATAAATTATTCAACGATCCGTGGCGATTTTTCCCCCCAAACGCCGGGACGGTTGCCGGCGCCGAGGTGTTGGGTTGTAAATAACGAATCGAAAGCATCTACGTTGGCGCAGCAATTTGGGTCGGAGGAAAATTTGGCCCAGAATGTGAAATAAGGTTTATTTTTGTTATGGTGTATAATATTATGCTTTTGGTTTTGTTCTCCCGCTCGTGCAAAGAAAGTGTATCGAGCGTAGAATGTGGGAGCGAAAATGGAAGCGAATGTTACGGTGGTTGTCGGTGTGAGCGTGTGTTTTGTCGTGGTATACACCTCTATCAATCATGGACTTTTGGGGTACGTGGGTACGAGGAAGTGTCAGTAAGCATCACGTTCCCATGAACGTTTCCATCCAGTGGGCTGTGGCGTACCATTTTCTTTCGCGCTGTTTAGGTTCATTTTGTACTTTACTGTCTTTGGCCATGGTTTACAAAATGGAAAAATTGATTTCTTTGATTAAACTCGTCCCCAGCCCTAGGGTGCCTCCCCCTCCGGTTTTGTGCCAGAAACCTCCGGGCAGGGCCTTATCAAGGGTAACGTTGAACCATTAATTCTAATTTTCATACAAACCGTGTACAACAAAACCACCGCTCTAAACATTTCCACTGGGCTGGGAAAGCGCTTTCCTTGCCTTTTTTCTTTCTTTTCATCTTCCTTATTTATTGGCTACCACGTGGTGTATCCTCTCCCTGTGCTTGTGACACGCCGCGAGTTCAGTCATTAATCACAACGCGCTTGTGTCTTGACCGGTCGTGGAGCAAATGTGGCCAGAGGGAGAGAGAGCGAGCAAAAAAGAAGGACAGCAAATAGCACAACGGGAACAATCGCAACCGAACTAGAGCAAACACGACACGACAAATAGGAAGTTTTACACAGCAGCACAACAGGACAGTGGCATTATTAGCGTCTGTGGGTAGAACTTGTCTTCCATCTTTCGTTGGTGAATAAAAAAGAAAATAATGAAACAGCGACGTAAACTTTCAATTGAGCTATCAAAACCATTTATCTATCCTTCATTTTCGGTGGTGCGTAAGTGTTTGTTTTGGGAAGGCGAAAGAAAAGTTCCAGTAATCAAGGAAATTGTCCCGTGAGTAGCGTCGGCAGCACTTTTTAGAAAGTTGGATGAACCCGAAACCGGAAGGAAAGTTTATCATTTTGAGTGTGCTGATAGTTGTTTTAGAGTTTTGTTTTCAAAAAGCTTTTATGTAACGTTAAAGTTTCATTGTCTTGTTATGTATGGAAGGCACAATTGTATAAAAAGCTCAAAGAAAAATTGCACACGGCCTGGATCAAATTCAATAAACATCTCTTTCTTGTCCAAAAACCGAGCAGCGTTGGATAATTTTTACGCTCGATTGGCAATAAAATTCTTTCCGATCTTCCTGAGAAGCAAGCTGCAAATTGATGTGTCCTCAGGAGCAAAACAAAAAAGAAGAACAACCTTGAGTATTCTTTCTGCTCACTTGGCTTCCCTTGCTGTGCCGTCCTTGTTCGCACGAAGGAAGCAAAATTATTCTCATTTTAACGCCATCGCCAAAATGCCGGCATCATGTTCGATTACATCTGATTATTCGCTTCAATTTGCACTTTCATCTACAGCAGACACCGTTTATTTTTTTGTAAAACGTTGATGCTGGCTTTAAGGAAAAGCTTTTCTTTAAGAGCGTATTGAGAAATTGAGTAAAATATTCCTTTTTACAGTAGAATTTTAAAAAATGATTAGAATTTGTTTTATAAAAAAATAATTTAAATACAATGTCAGTGATAAAGGTACTATAGCGATAAAAAAGTGAGTTATATTGTACAAAATTTGGTTCTCACTCAAATCCTCTTAAAAGAACTTTAACCTTTCAAATCAAGACCCGTCAGGGATGTGTGTGTTGAGTTTGCTCAACTATTTCAGGTCGAGTTGCGAAAATACGGATCATACAAAGCACCTAACAAGCTGCAAAATCTTCTGTGTGGGTGTTTTGGGACAGGCTAACGAAAGGAAACATTTTCCCTTCGACTGCCCGTGACTGACGTGTTTAGCTGGAAAACTCGAAAAACTCCATTGTGATGCTGTTATGGTGCGGTAGAATTTTTGGTAGGTATGTGTGTGTGTGTGTGAGAAAGACAGACGAAGAAGGTAGGAGAGGATGGGTGAGAAAATTTAATTTACGTACGCATTTTGTTTTTATTCATACGTTCCCGTACCTTGATTTTCTTGCGTTACATCGCATCGTATTTCTTCTTTCAAGAAACGAATCTCCCTAAAAAGCTTTCAAAATTCATACAATTTTCTGTAAAAAGCAGAAAACGTCTTTGTACTTTTGATTCGCTGCCAAGGGGAAGGTATTGCTTGGAACGCTGCTTATTGCTTAAAATAGCAGCAAACTTCTGATTTGACAGCGTTTTGTACATTTAAATTAAGCGAATTCGAGTTGAAGAAGCGCGACGGAACTCACTCATTCCCACTACCAAGGGACTCAAATATGCTGTAGAATGCAATCAGTGAATGGATAAATAATAAGTTAAATAAATGTTTATAAACTTTTTTGAGAAAATTGTCTTCCATCTTTCGTTGGTGAATAAAAAAGAAAATAATGAAACAGCGACGTAAACTTTCAATTGAGCTATCAAAACCATTTATCTATCCTTCATTTTCGGTGGTGCGTAAGTGTTTGTTTTGGGAAGGCGAAAGAAAAGTTCCAGTAATCAAGGAAATTGTCCCGTGAGTAGCGTCGGCAGCACTTTTTAGAAAGTTGGATGAACCCGAAACCGGAAGGAAAGTTTATCATTTTGAGTGTGCTGATAGTTGTTTTAGAGTTTTGTTTTCAAAAAGCTTTTATGTAACGTTAAAGTTTCATTGTCTTGTTATGTATGGAAGGCACAATTGTATAAAAAGCTCAAAGAAAAATTGCACACGGCCTGGATCAAATTCAATAAACATCTCTTTCTTGTCCAAAAACCGAGCAGCGTTGGATAATTTTTACGCTCGATTGGCAATAAAATTCTTTCCGATCTTCCTGAGAAGCAAGCTGCAAATTGATGTGTCCTCAGGAGCAAAACAAAAAAGAAGAACAACCTTGAGTATTCTTTCTGCTCACTTGGCTTCCCTTGCTGTGCCGTCCTTGTTCGCACGAAGGAAGCAAAATTATTCTCATTTTAACGCCATCGCCAAAATGCCGGCATCATGTTCGATTACATCTGATTATTCGCTTCAATTTGCACTTTCATCTACAGCAGACACCGTTTATTTTTTTGTAAAACGTTGATGCTGGCTTTAAGGAAAAGCTTTTCTTTAAGAGCGTATTGAGAAATTGAGTAAAATATTCCTTTTTACAGTAGAATTTTAAAAAATGATTAGAATTTGTTTTATAAAAAAATAATTTAAATACAATGTCAGTGATAAAGGTACTATAGCGATAAAAAAGTGAGTTATATTGTACAAAATTTGGTTCTCACTCAAATCCTCTTAAAAGAACTTTAACCTTTCAAATCAAGACCCGTCAGGGATGTGTGTGTTGAGTTTGCTCAACTATTTCAGGTCGAGTTGCGAAAATACGGATCATACAAAGCACCTAACAAGCTGCAAAATCTTCTGTGTGGGTGTTTTGGGACAGGCTAACGAAAGGAAACATTTTCCCTTCGACTGCCCGTGACTGACGTGTTTAGCTGGAAAACTCGAAAAACTCCATTGTGATGCTGTTATGGTGCGGTAGAATTTTTGGTATGTGTGTGAGAAAATTTAATTTACGTACGCATTTTGTTTTTATTCATACGTTCCCGTACCTTGATTTTCTTGCGTTACATCGCATCGTATTTCTTCTTTCAAGAAACGAATCTCCCTAAAAAGCTTTCAAAATTCATACAATTTTCTGTAAAAAGCAGAAAACGTCTTTGTACTTTTGATTCGCTGCCAAGGGGAAGGTATTGCTTGGAACGCTGCTTATTGCTTAAAATAGCAGCAAACTTCTGATTTGACAGCGTTTTGTACATTTAAATTAAGCGAATTCGAGTTGAAGAAGCGCGACGGAACTCACTCATTCCCACTACCAAGGGACTCAAATATGCTGTAGAATGCAATCAGTGAATGGATAAATAATAAGTTAAATAAATGTTTATAAACTTTTTTGAGAAAAATAATTCCCTCTAGGAAGATTTCCAACAAAACAATTTTCTATAGATCAATCAATTTTAACCAAACAAAGCCCAAACGAAGAATATGTGGGCTAGTTATGCACGGCTCGCATTTCGGTATGCAACAAAAGAGTGTGATGAACTGTGCGCTACTACGTATGTGTAAAGCATTTCAATCCCGCTGGGAAGCGTCTAGAGCGATTCGATGCAATTACGAACCCACAACGACCATCCCGTGGGTTTCCGTACTTACCATGCTCCGCAACCGAGCGTTGCATGGAACGACGATCGTTGAAAACTCAAGTTAACAACGTACCACAGCCCTTGCGATAGTGAATAGCGCGTAAATTGTATTTTCACACACGGTATGGGCTGTTCGGCAGGCAGGCTGATGCATTTTCCTTCGGCATGTACGCCAATTTAGGGATAAAATGTGCTGTGCCGCTGTGTTTGACAGCCATCTTGGCCAGAGTGCTGGCAGCGCTAGATAGGCTCTATTGATTTAATTTAGTACTCGGTTTTGTGCGTGAACTCGCGCAAGGGTTTGCACACCGTCAATGGGGAACCATTTTGAAAGCGCGATCGGGATATGCGATCTGTTGGATAGACGTTTCATGATATAACCCGACGCTGGGGGTTGTTTTTTTTTTGGTGCTCGTCGTTGAACTGAGAGAAGTGTTTTAGATGGGTTTGCAAATTGGGATGCATGTTGCCGGGGAGTTTCCCTGTAACATGTGTCGGCAGTCATTAACATTAGCAGGGCATATTGGACATCGTGCATGGTTGTAATTTGGAAATTCAAATCCTTTGGTATAACCAGAACATAATGAATATTCTACTTACAACAACAGTTATTAAAATTTATCGGCTTGTTTTCGTAACACAAATCGACACTCAACAGACAAAATATTAAAGTATAAATTGTATATGTACTTCCATTTTCCATACAGCCGTAAGCAATATCGTAGAATGTAGTATCCGATTGCTGAATTTAAAATGCTTTTTTGTGCTTTCTGCCTGAACAAAGTATAACAGTACATGTATCGTTCAAGCAAGAGTGGAATGAAAAGCCTGCCGACCATTAAAACATTCGTAATCCCCAATAACAGCTGCAACCAGGGAACGATGGTGCGTAATGCTCGTTAATGCTTGTTATTGATGATTGACACGATTCGTAGCAGCTACATTTGATGCTACCATTGAAGCTGTTATGACCGATTTTGGGTCCAAAAAAAAAACCTGATTGAATTGTACATATTACAAATTTAAAAATGTTACATAATTTTAACGCTTTAAACACCACAATAAAAAAAAGGATTCGAAAAAATCTTCTTTTGCTTAAAGTATGGCTAATGGGACCCACCATCTTGTGGATTTATTATAATATAATCTGTAAGCTTTAACATTTGTGGGTGGTTGTTTTGATGTTCCCTAGATCGGATTACGAAAATTTAGCACAAATTCCGTTCGCATCCCTCCGGCGTCCAACGCACTTCTCTTTCACGCGACAACCAATTTGAGCAAATCCCTCGAAAAACCTTCGTAAGTAATCTGGTTCCGACAATTATCAACCTTATAAGGGTTTCCGCGAACGAAAACCCGACAGTCCCTTTCTCATCCCATTGGAAAATATCTCATCATGGACAGTTTTGTCAAACATCCGAACGAGAATGTGCCTTCCAGCCATTGCTGGTAACTTTAGCTCCCTCCGAGGGGTACACAAATATTTTCCCAAATAATCTGCTCCCTCCTCCTTCCTTCCAGCCACACATACACTCACACACACACTCAACAAACTTCCAGTGAAAGGTCGCGAAAACCCTGGAGAAAGCTTCAATCCGCTTTTCCGAAATGCAAAACGCAAAAAACAAAACAGAAACAATTCCGCCACAAGGGACTCATTTGCACGCTTGCTTCTTTGTTCTCGCAATGGATTCACCGCCGTTTCCTGTTCCGACACTCGCTGGTAGTATCATCCTCGACGCCAAATGTCTTCGCCTCTCCCCTCCTCAAACACTGCCACTTCATCTGGCTTCTCAAGTGAGTGATAAAATCTTTTCTAATTTAATTTCAAACTCATCCCCGGGTGCACGGGTACGAAGGGTCGTAAAATAGAAATCCTTCAAAATCATTATCATCATCTAAGACCCGCCACCAAAATTCGGGTTCGCTGCCGAGGGTTATTTTGTGGTCGGAAGGATCGAGCAAAAGCTGTTCTGCCGGGAAACGGGCTTAACTAAGACTATCGGGTTTGCGATGAAAATCGCGCCAATGTTCTGAATGTATCGTTTGAGCATATGAGCGCAAGAGTTGTTTCCATCGTTTCCCTGCCGGAAAGGAAATTGTCAATCTTTAATCGATAAACTTCCATCGACTCTAGCACCGATAGTGAGAACAACAAAGTCGTACGAGAATGCTCACAATATGGTGCTCCCAACGTGGGAACGAGCTTGAGTTCCTGTTTGCATAGTTTCAGGCGGAAATCTATAAAGTGCATACGATTTTGAAAAGTAAATATTTGCTGGCTGAATAAATGCTTCCTGGCACCGCTGCTACACTCGGTCCTTGGTTCTGGTGCACGAGAACTGTGTTGGTAAATTCTTTCTGATCGGATTAAAGCCGAGTGCCGGTGGGAGAAACACCCAACCGACTACCCATACTACCCCAGCAGTAGTACCGTTTGATGTGGCTTCAGGTTTTATGATCGAATATTTCGATTAGTTTGTTTGCAGTGATGGCCAGGTCGGTCCGTCCATCCTTTCCCACAGTGTCCTTCACAGAACGTGCTGCACTACGCTCCCGGGGATTGTAAATTTAATTCCATTTGCATACCATGCTACGCATCGATGACTGGGACGCCCCGATCGGTTGTACACATACAACACACACACACACACACACACACACACACACTCACTTCTACGACCTCCTTCCGGGAAATTTGCTGGAAGGTCGTCATGCTGCCCTACCCTAGTGTGGTTCGACGGTGGTTGATACGTTCTCACAGCTATCGAACCGGGACTTAGACTGAGGGTAGACCAAATAGGTTCAGGGGCTGTTGGGTGCTGACGGGTACCTTTTGTGGTCCGAAAGACTTACTGGAGCTTAGGTTCTTTAGTACAATCACCTTGGGCATCGCCAAACAAATTCATATGCTAGAGGTTACCAATATAGATCGATCACTTCTTTTGATGTTTTCTTGCCAAACTTGCTACATTGTGGGCTGTCGGGGGTACAATTTATAGATCCTATTCGCTGCTCCAAGTTTTCCCATGATAACAGTTTACCGAGCTTTGGTAGGAGCAGCAAGAAAAACGAACACAAGCCAAACAAGCGAGTATAAACAATGCAGAATTTTGAAAGCCTATCAACGAGTGTGTTTCAAGCAGGGATGAGTGGAATTTCTGCCCTCCAACTGACCTTCTTAGTGGGGGAGAAGATTATTGAGTGTAAGTAAAACATAAGGACTTTTTGAAAAGAAAAAAAAACGTCTAAAAGTACACTTCAGATGTCGGAAACCTTCTCTTTCTCCCGGTCCACCAAAACAACGACAATCGGTCGATCGATCGCATATAGAAAGTGCGTAACGCAGCAGACTGCCTGTGGTTTGTGTTGTGAAGCAAAGCAAACGAGAAATAATAAGCCCGTGTGACCTGTGGGGATCTATCCTGCGGGCATCCGGAGTTACGCACAGTGGAAACGGGCCGTTATTTGAGGCATTTGTTACGAAACGATAGCAAATCTACGATTATTTTCGTTACGTGATTTGATTAGGAACTTTGGCCTCTCGAGAAACGGCCGAGAATGGATGGATATAGCAGCAAATGGTTTGGTGGCTATCACATCTGCACGCAAAGCGGATAAGAGTCGCCATATGGCGAGGGACGTCCAGGCAGACCATTGTCGCCATACTGTTGATGTTGTAGTGTACCGTGGTCGGTGCTGAAGCAGGATAATGTTTTGTCATTAATTTTTACAACCACGGCGTAAGGAGAAAAGAAGTGCCATGGGTGCGCGTGTATGGGTGCGAGTGACCGAACAGAGGTCAAAGGAAAACGGAAACAAACAGCAGTAATAGTAGTGTAGCTTTGGGTGAAACGTCAAGGTTGCACTGTGGATGGTTTCAGGCGGCACAGGGAATGCTTCAAGGCGCACTCTCTATCCCTGTCGCTGAGGATATCATTGAACGCAGATCACCGAAAGCCCTTGAGCCATAAATAAGTGTCTACTTGTGGAGTACACCTGGGACGTGGGTGGGTAGGATAAGATTATATTAAATACTTCCAGAGACCGAGAGTTACCGAATCGGTGAACTGGAAAATGGAACGAAACTTGTGCACAACTCGCAGAGAAAGAGGAAGATTATGCTGCCATACTTATCGATAGTAGGATGACCACAGTCCTCTTGAAGAGCCGGATCAGCGCGGGAGACGGACCCGAAGGCAATATCTTACCAGCATCCAAATGGCATTCACCACTCGCTTCGGCAAGCAATGGAGCGTTAAGCAAAATAGCAGTTTCCGGCAGATAAACTTTGGCCGCCTTTCTCGGAAGGTGGTTCGTTGAAATTCGTTCGTTCGGGGAACGGGACACGGCAGGACAACTAAAACGGTAAGTAGGTGTAAAATTTTACAGTACATCACCCCATCAGCACAATCAGCAGCCCGATGCATCCAGCAGTCCAATGCACCCCAAGTGATGGCGCCCTAATCTTTTCCACCTCGACTCACCGTTCGACTTTGCTCGGTTGATGGAGCTTCAGCACCACGAACGAATGGTCAGTTGCTAGCTTACCGGGGGTTGCTTTGTTTCGAGTGCTACCATCGCTTGTTTGTCGTTGACGATGGGGTTAAAATCCAGTCCAAAGCAGTACCCGGCAGCACATGGAAACACGCAAAATGTTGGTGTTTGATGGTGGCTCCATAAAGCTGCTTACAAAATTTTACACTCTCCGTAGTCTGGTTTACAGTTTGGAGTGGAAATGTAAAAGTGCTTACCGTTTGGCAAGCAACAGGATCGCACGGTACCGCTCGGGTAGCACCGAACGAGTAACTAATTGTGAACAGTGTACAGCAGAGTAAGCAAAACAAATGTTATGTCGAAGAGGACTTTCGGGACGCAAAATAAAAATCCAATCCCGTGTGAAGGACTGAACCTTTATTTAGGTATTTCAAGAGAGAAACTCCATTTCGAGCTTCATCAACTTTACGTGCACCGAACGGGAAGTGCATCCATCGGTGGCACAACGAACGAAGGAAAGAAGCACGAATGGTTTTAAGGTTTTAAACCCATAATAAGCTTTACGGCCCGGTGCCGACTCTGTCCGGTTAAGAGCGCCTGCAAGTTATGCAACGTGTGACGGCACAAACGGCTTACGTGGTTAAGGCCTTTGTCACGCTCGCTTGCAGCCATTAGTCATTAGAATTTGCATTATTAAAACGTACCGAAGGGTGTGCGGAACTAACGCCACACTCTTTTCATCCTTTGCCACTCATTTGTTCTGGTGTGGCGATGCGTGATGTTTTGACAAGCGCCATCGCGACTGCCCCAACCGAACTCGAAGAAGGGTTTCTCTCACTCTCTCTCTGAGCAAGCGTCTATATTAAAGCGTTATTTTAAGCTAATGAGTATGTTGTCTAAGCCCCCCCGTTTGATAGGATGTGGTGTGACGTCCTGTGCAAATTATTTCGCCCTTATCAAAACCTTAACCATCAAAACCTCATACATACACACGGTACGTAAGCAAGGGCTTACCAAGATTGACGTTGATAAGGCGGCGTAGGTATACGGTACGAAGGCACGCAATTTTCAACACGCAGCCTAATCAAGTGGACCATGGCAGGAGCGATGCTTATCGAACGTTAGCACTGTTTTTCCTCAGCCGTGTGGCAATGTGCGGCTCGACAGCGAAGACCAAAAAAATATCCATACTTTCCATCCTTTTTTTTGTTTTAAACCCGCTCGGTACTGAAAGTTTTGTCGATAGTTTTGCAGTAGCCTATAATTTTGTAGACCCCAGGCAAACCTTCAATTACAAACAGAATTAATAAGCAGCCGGTTAGGCTTGTTTGTTGGTACAGAAATAGCTCACAACACAAACGACAACGAACATGGGCGATTGTAATTGAAAAGTTCATAAATCCTTCGCCAGAATCGAAGCTTTCTTGGAAGTTTAGCTCGTGTAGGCGGAGCGACAAACGGGCCGAGAACTTGAATCTTGCGCCCATCTTACGCTTCCAGCCCATCTGCTATGCAGCTTGCCGCAGTCACCGTCAACGTTACACGACTTTTATGCTAAATTAATGTTAGTGGAAACTTTTTAATTGCATGTAAATAAAGTGTGTACAGCGATAAAACGGAAAGACCGCACGCCTGCCGCCATCTTTACGTGGATGGTGTTTCCTTTTGTAGGATTTTTATTTTTTACCATCGTTCCTGTCCGGTCGCTTTCGGTTTTGTTCTTCGCTGCTTAAGAGTTGTGTGTGTTTGTGTGAGTGTTTATTTTATTTACTTTACAGCGGCACTCCTAGCGAGCAGAGGGCAATGTAAAGAGAGCGAGCGAGCAAGCAAGAACTTCGTCTTTGTGCAAATGAGTTGCACAGGAGGTCAACGAGCGAATGAAAAGTATGCACAAGGGAAGTAAACCTTAAAAAAATATACTGTACCGTATTTCAAATGGTGTTTTTTCTTAATTCCTTTTTCTTAAGAAAACGAAAAAAAAACAGTCAAACAGTACAGCACAAGAAGTATCAAACCAAACTCACCGCTGGACAAAAGACACGCAGCAAAGAATGATGCCGGATTTCTGCTTCTTTAGCAGATTTTTGCACCCAACAAAGAGCAAAATAAAACAGAGTTTTCGTTTTTCACAGCAGGTTATAAGTAAGTTTGCGAAGTGAATGTGTGCTGGATCGGACAGCAGTAGACCCGGGCGTGGATCAGCGTTTTTCTTCTGAGCTATTGCGGCATAGAGAGTCGTTGGAGTGGCGGAAAAAATTGAATATTTTGAGCTTCCACTTAGTACCTTAGAAGAAGTGATAAAAAAAGATCGAAAGGTTGAATTTTTTTCACAGTTTGTTTTATGCTTTACTTTAATTGTGCACCGTGAAGGGACGGAAGGGACTCAAAAATCAGACGGCAGCATCAATATACTGCTGACATTCGCAGGAAACAAGAACGAGATGTTCGGTACGTTGAGCGCCACGCAGAAAGTGGAGAAAGTAGACAAAGAAAACCCTTCGTTAGCGTAAAGTTAAAGACACTCACCATAAACCAGCCGGGTACGAGACGGCACAGTAAAAGGCTGAGACGTTCAAATATTAATACTACTACTTGTTATTCTTGTTAACTCGGTATTTGTGCGTTTGTAAGGCTTTTTTTTCACTTTTTGGGATTTTCTATTCGCGGAGAACGTTTTTTCTTGTAGTATAATGTTTTATCTGTTTCACTATAGCTCCATCACAGTACGGTGGGCCACAAAACCTAGAATAAAGTTTAACACCAAAGAAAAACTGTCAATTTTTTATGACCATTTCTTAGTGAGGTGCTACGTTTAGTTGGCATTATGTTTTCCCAATTAGGCAAACGCGGCCATGAATTCTTGGTACCGTAGTCATATTACCTCCTCACGGTTGTAGTAGTAAAGCGAAGAAGTATAACCTGTTCAAAAACTAGGACACGCGCTGAACAGTCTAGTGTTTCTTTTAGGGTTTTCCATCTGGCTGGTTCTAAAGCTACCAGTGACCTAGTTGGCGTGACGTGGGAACGGCTTTGGAGTAATTAACTGCTCCTACCTCGAGTGTGCCTAGAAATGTACCTGTACCATGTCTGTAGACGACGTGTGTTTGTATGTTGAGAAAGCTAACCATTTGAATAATTATTCTTCCGAGCGCTAGCAAAGTTTTATTAGTTTATGGTGTAAAAGTTGTACCCTGAGTTAATGGGGAAAATTGTTCTTCAATGTGGATGAGTGAACAAGCAAAAGATTTTTTATTTGTTTTGATTTCGGAAAGAAAAATGGTAGCTTCGAAAAAACTTTCTAACGTTTTTTGGTACTATTTAACATGGATTAGATTTGCGAACGTGGCGAGTTGAAAGCGATATTTAATGATGTTACTTTACGAAAGTAATCACTTGCCATTTTGAACTACTTATTAAAAAGGACTTTTCCAGGCAAAGTACGAATATATTTGTGTCTTTATTTTAAAACGTTTTTTTTTTCGCTTTGAATGCAAGTTAAATTTATCATAAATAAATTTCTTAAGAACAGTAACATCCCTTGAAGGTGTCTCTTGAGTGACAACTTCCCAATCTCTTCCACGCGCACGGGCTAATTTAGCTGCCGATTGACAGTCGCTGCTTAAATCAATAAACCCTCTTTACATCCTCTTATTTGCCAGGGACTCTTTAACAAATTGTAATGCTATCAGGGCGACCGTCCCGCAGGGATGAAGAACCCACGTTACCGACGACAAAAAAAAAGTCACGAGGGTGATGATGATGATGAATAACATAAAGATTTACTTCGATATTGATTACTGAAAAGTCACAAACAGGGGGATAAACGAAACGCCCTCGCCCATGTGCCCTATATGCCGAAGCATTCCAAATCTCCAACCGTCACTGTACAGGAGGGGTGTGTTGTGAGTGTGTACTTACTTTGTCTCGGATTTCCTGTCGCATCTTCTCCCGCTCCTCCTCCATCTTGCGGTGCTTCTCCTTGCGTCGTTCCTCGGCCTCACGGATCGCCTCCTGGCGTTCGCGCTCTGCCTCCTCTTCCTTCTCTTTGTCGTTCTCATCGTCGCCTCCGTCACCTCCAACAGCGCCTGCAAGTTATAGCACACATTACAAGGGGGAATAACATATGGAAGCGCATCGGCTTGCGCGGGGGCCCCAGCGTTTTCTCAGCACGTTGTTTTTTCGAGACGGGTTTGCTTTGCTTTTTGTTCTTTTTCCCCTTTCTTAATTGCTTCGGTCTCGTGGCCTCAGGATTTTGCATAAGGTCGATCGATAAGAGGGCACCGAACATTGGGGAGAAAAATCGATAACCGCTTCAAGAGCTTCCACGGCTTAGGCTGTGTATGTGTGTAATCGATTGCATATGTGGTATGTTGGTCGCTGTGGGCGCACCCATGTGTCTGTGTTGGCGAGACGTGATCTAATTTTACAACCAACCAGCGGGAAGCACCAACGAAAATGGCTTTGCCTGCTGCCGGATAGCAGCGAGCCGAGGGGTTGTGGAAAATGCGTGCCACCCGAAATACTCGAAACACTTCTAAGTTAATTATTTAAATGGAAGAATCCTGTCAGGCTTGTTGCCGTTTCCCGCTGGGCTGTCCCCTTTTACTGACAGCGGGAGACGATTGTCGTTGGCACGTTTTTCGCTACCACTGGGGAGCAGGGAGTCGACGGAAGCAGACGGGCAATTTCAAGTTCGGGGGAAGGGAAGGCCACCGTAGCTCGCGGAGGACGCAGTGAAAGTGAATAATTCAATTACCCCCGGCAGGGGAAACACATCCGGGGCGCCCACGGTAGGAGGTGGTAGGGAACAGCGGGGTAGTGATATTTGGATCTTACTTATGCTTATATTTTTCACACCTGCAAGTGTTTCGGAAATCCTGTGAATCATTGCGCCGCGCGGTGAAACAACAGTCTGGAACTCTTGAATTGATATTTTCGCCACTACGGACCATCTCTTTTTTCTTCAACAAGTGCTTTTGTTCACCTATCCCTACCGAGAAGGCAATCGCTCACCTTGCGGAAGGACTGGCGACGATGCGATAAGGAAATTTGATAAAATATTTTGGTTTCATTACACCGGACACTGGACCGGAAAGTAGAAGGAAATGAAGTGAGCGTGGTGTGTTTTTGTCAAAAAAAAAGGACGCCAAACCAAAAAAAGCGGTATCGAAAATTGAGTTACAGTGCGTACTGGTCGGTAACGTACCGCTCTAGACCTGGTCATTTTGTTGACAGTTGAGACAGGTGTACCATCAAAGAATCTCTGTCTCGGGGGAAGAATAGTCAGTTAAAGGTAAAGCTTCCCAGCTCAACGGACTCGCCTCACGTCCGAACAACACCGAGGCATCTTAAAAGCTTTTCATAAGTCAATTTGCGGAAGCCGGTTTGTTTCCTGCTTGCAAGGACTACGCGGGGGAACGGACGGACGAACGGTATCGGAAAACGAAGACTTTCCCAACCCAGTGCCAGAGCGTAGTTCTCCATTACCGACTTACCTAATTACGGTGAGATGAAATATTAATGAAAAATTTACTCCGCAATTAAGAGTGTACACGCGTTGGCCTCCCCGGGCCAAGGTGTACCCAGCAGCTACCTACCAGGAACTAACTTTTGCGACTCACCATCACCAAAACCCTGGTCATTGTAACCGGGACATTCCCGGTTGGACCGTATTCAACCGTACCATTAGAGCGAGACAGCCGTTGCATATTTAATGCCGTAAATGGCTGGTACGAGCGAATGGGCTGTTTTGGAGGGAAACGGTGTTTTCCTTTACACCCTGACACCGTGGCAGGGCAGTCACCAGTACGGGTGATACCAGTGTCACCGTCAACCGGCCGCCATGTTTATCACGTAAAGCGTCCAATCACATTGGGATGTGACAGTTGATTTGGAGATGTGGCCCGGATGCTCTTAGCTTTGTGCGCTGCTCGGGATTAGTTCATTAGCTGGAGAGCATTGGAAGTGGATTATCTTAGGCTTTCCCTTTTCCGGCGCAGATTACGCAAAATCTTCGCGTAGGGCTATCTTGTTGGGCGGGGTTGACAAATCGGTTCAGTCTTCGTTTGCTGGACAACATGTCGTTGGGCGTCGTGGAAGTAACCAAAAATCAGAACCTACAGACTACGGTCCCATCAATCTCGGAGATTGTCGATCAATCAAAACGCTATCGGGATCGGGAACGGAAGAGTTGATACGGATGGATCAACCGACAAATGGATGCCGGTTTGCCGGGAACAGAGCTGATGAAGTTTGCCATTAAGAACTGACGGATGAAGTTGGTTTTTTTGGGGAAATATTTTTTTTTTAAGTTCGGAAAGAAATTCTCCACCAACTATGCTTCTCCGGTGTGCTGCAAAGGTAAGAAAACACATCACATCGAGTGTGTAGTCTACGAACGACGTGTAACGGACGTGTGATTTATTTCATCGATTTGATCTTAAATCACATCGGCAGGAGAGTTCCCGCTGGAGTGTGTGTGTGCTAAGTCGATAACGTGTAACTCTGCGTGCGTTTTTGTTTCCGTTGCTATGTATCAAATCGTTTTGCCATCGAACGACCGAGGGCAAAAAGTTACCGAGCGTCACAGCGTAATGACCATCCTGGGCCCCCATCAACAGCTACATCAACGATCGATGGCATGCCTGGGAGCCGTTACGAGGTTGATGGGTGTACGCTCGGTCCCGGATTAGGTGTGGGAACTGTTTAGGATGTCCATACACACACACACACACGCACCAAAAATCATTCACGGGGGCTTTTTTTCTCACATAATAGCCATTGAGAGATTGTGAAATGGAGCCATTTGGGAAAGTTTTGAAGCATCAATTTTGATATGGCGATTTTTTTGCTGACTTCCAGGATATCAAGTTAAAAAAAAGGAAACATCCACGCATCAGTATGAACGGTTATGATACTGGGATGTAGCCTGCAGCATGAAAAAGGTGTCCGCAGAGAGACATAATCGAAGCTAGACGTGTAGTCAACCTTTCCGCTTATTTAAAAGAAAGCTAACCATAATCCAGCAAGCCAAGTCAGGATGCTTGATGGTGTGTGCGGTACGTGTCACGATGTTCGTACAGACGTTCGCAAAACCGGTAATTGAATCTGTCATACCGTTCACGGCCTGTCACAACGCTGCCCATAATGCCAATCACTGTCCCGATGGCAACAACAGCTTCGACGTATTTTTTTTTGTCTCTCGTTTTGCTTCTTTCTATAATAATCCTTATTATCGTTTCGATTATGACATTTGGGCTTGCGTGATGTGAGGTTGGCCACTGTCGTCGACTGGAACGCGTACAGCTTCATATATCCTGCGAAAGCCACACTAACGCTCAACCGAGCGTACCCCTACGGAACCGGAGCCAGGTCACTATATCATTGTTCTTGTTTGCCGCTCGAAAAAGGGGCCACCAGCCGGTACCGGTGGTCGATTTCGTAAGATCATTTTTCTCCCTTTCCGTGTTACGTGAAGCGGAAGCAATTCAAGACAAACACACACACACACACACGGGCGCGCACACAAAAAAGCAAAGTGGTGAGTGAGCTTTCGATTTTCTTGTGAACATATCGATTGAACAAGAGAATCAACGAAGAACAACAGCAAAAAAGAAAAACAAGGCCAAACAAAATACATCAATTTCCCCATCCATTGCGTCCTCACACACGGGGAAACGCTGCTTGTGGCGCGTGGCTCCCACCGTACTAAGTTGCACCAATCGGTGTGGCGACGCTTTCGGTACGGCTCTGCCACTGTCACGTTGACGTATCGCGCTCGTCCACACATCCTTCACGCTGGGATACGCTCTACCGACCATCGACCATGTGTCGCCACCATTGTCAGCCCATTATTTTATCGTTTCGAAATTGATTTTCCTTCCAGCGTCTGTGTCATGGCGACTGTGTGTGCTGCTGGTGGAAGCCTGTTTCGCTGGCAGTACGTCGAAGCAGGGAGCGTTGTAGTGGTGTGTCTACTTTTCCGCAAAATATCAAATCAGGCCAACAATTTTCTGACCAAAAACCTAGATAAAACCTCACCGTGCGAAGGTAATATTCGTGTGGCACTAGCCGTGTGGTAATCGTACCCGTGCTGCCTGAAGCATTAGATTATTGATCTGTGACGTTTCGAATCCAACCCCAAATGGGGGTTATGGCCATTGTTTTCCAATTATCGCCGAATGTACGCTGGTGACGTTTGCTTGCTATCGGACGAACATGGCTCACCATCATCATCGTCGTCATCGTAATCGATGGTGCAGGCTGTATACGTACACACATACATACCAATCGATCGCTAATTGAAGCGAAAGAGAGTCAAAGAGCGTTGATTTGCTGTTATGATGATTGAATATTGATTTGACTCATTGAATCGCAAGGCTCGGTTCGTGTGTGTCGGGTGCGAACCAAAAATGGATATTAGCATCTATCGCTTTAGTTCCTTCGCTCTGCGACAGCGACACAATACTGTGCACGATGGAAGCGCACGTGACACAAAAAAGCGCTTTGGAACGATTTTTAATTTTGGAAGAACAGATTTATTGAAGCAAAAAATTTAATTAACCAAACCAATTATCGGTTGGTTGTGGGTTTTCTCTTTCTTTTGATTTGTATCGCTAGCCCGCTGTCCTGATGCACCGTGTACACATTTAGAGAGCAAAAAGAGGTTGTTAAATTATTCATCCATGAAAATGCATGCGGAAATTCGAGACAAACTGGATCATTCTTCTTTGTTTCCGCTCATTTGTGGCATTAGAAACGAATTGACCTTATTTGCATTCGGTAAGTAATGACATTTCGTATCGTTAAGCATCGTTAAGGTTCTTCTTGCTATCCCGCACACAAACGGACGCACCCGACATATGTTCGAAACAAAATGCATCAATAAACATGTGGCGGAGTTCAAAGGGCCAAGCTTTCAAGTAAATTAAAGAAATCGGTGATTGAATTTCCGTTCAGATTAATTTACTGAACCGTACCACACAAACCACACACCAAACTAAATGTTTGGTAAACTCGAACAAAAACATGCTAACGCTCTAGCTGTTCTAAATGCAGTTGATTAAGCATCCCTTGTAGCCGATTTGTTCAGTAGAAACGTTAGCATTAGGAACAGATTCCTTGAAAAACTCACCTCAGGAAGGAATAGGTAAGCAGATTAAATCACTCTCGTTCTGCTGGTTACTGCGAGTAGAATTAATGTTCCCGTTCGAGGGGCAACGGCTCATCCCTTGGACATCTTAAAAAGGGATTTCTTTTCGCTCGTTGCTAAAAAGCTGGATGAAAGGATGATCGTTCGCTGTGTTTGCCCTTAGCGACATGAAATATTCATTACGTTTGTACGACGGACCAAGAAGCTATCGGAAAACGTTTTACTTGATTACATGCAGGAAGCCGGTTTTGTTCTTCCATCACACCATCTCTAAAGTTCAATGAGCGCTAAAGCAAGTGTGTGTGTGTGTTTGAAGTGGTGTGATATTTGCATCAGTTTGAAAGGATCCTGTTTCCAATGCTATCATCACCACGAGCAGCTGCAGTATGAGCCAGAATTAAATCAGACCGGCAGGAAATTACACAATGAGAAGCGTCAGCGCTGTGGGCAAGGATGAACATTTAGCTGACCACACACCGGAGGCCATTCTTGCCCGAGCAGCAGCAGTAAGACTCTCTTTAGTATGCTGCCCCACGCTTGACAGATGCCGGATATTCATACATATTCATCGAGAAGCGTCAGCATCGGAGCAAGGATGCTGTCCCGGCACCCGGCACCCTTGTCAGCGATCTGGGCGTAATGGTTTGGTTGTTTTCGATTGTTGTTTCTTATCTGGTTGCCTCCTTACGTTTTGCCCAACCCACCATAGGGGCCACACATTGTGTTGACCCGGTGTGTCGGGTATACTCATTCTATTAGTCGATCCTCCCTGCGGGACACACAGTGCTGCGTCTTTGGAGATAATATAAGGCGGGCAATAAGGACGATAGGCTCGGTGTTGAAGAATTAATGGAGAATCTGTCCTGATAAGATTAGAGCGCTCTAGGGGCCGGTAAGCTTACCAGCTCCGAAACCGTTTGCAAATCTTCACCCGAGTGTGAGGACATCCCTTTTGTGACTACCGACGGCAGCGATACAACGGGGTAAGGTTACTGCTGCCCGTATGTCACTATTTTGGGCAAACTGTGCGGAGGTTCGTTGGTGCTGTGGAACGCTTGTCAGCGAAGAAATATGGGCGTGCTGCCTTGTCGCCCGACATCGGTCGAAACCATCATCTGGGTCCTGTTGTCCGTGCAGGGTAAGCGAAAGGTTCAAAATTCAAGGGCTAATAAAAGTAATTAAAAATTAATTATTAGCATTAAAGTGAGCAGCTAAACACTTTCACCCGGAAAATTGTAACGTGCACGTCCGAGTCACGTACCGTTGCCTGTTTACCGTGCTACGATGGTGAAGCTTTTTCTGGGCGTGATAGTTAAGTAATGGTTTCGGTTCGGCTTGTCGATGAAAGGCCAGCTGTTGGCAAATAATTTATCATCCAGCAAAAACCAATCTACGCTGCAGCTTTTGTGATATCAAATTTTCTCTCCCCGCCCGGAATGCTACAGTTCCGGTTGCCACAGTTCCGCAAGCGATAAATGGAACGAGCAAAACAACCATACATTCGAAAAACCCATATTGAACGATGACAGCCAACACTCTGACTTACTCTGTAATGCGCCTCGCCTGCCAGTGCTGTGTTCCAACTTTATTATTATTTCTTTCCATGTGCCGTGCCTGACAGCGACACCCGTTTAGACAAGGTGGTTCAGCTGTCTAGAAATGGGGAGGGAGAGTAACAGCAACAAAGAAGAAAAAAAAAAAACACGAACCATGTAACATGACTCCTAGATGTCTGCCAACAGCTGTCACTGTCGTGTATGGCGTCGCCAACGTTGGATAAGAAAAATACTTAACGTTATGAATGTCCCGTCTCAATGGCGCGGCCCCCAGTGCAGGAAACGAGCTCGGCGGAAACGCACACGAGGGATGAGAAGCTGTTTTACATGCAAACTTATGTTACGCCACTCGTTTTCGTACAACACGAGCCTCGAGCAAAATGGTCCGCTCCGCACTTCGGGTACTCCGGGTTGGGGTGGCTTTTTTTTGCGATGGGGTAGAGTATTTTAATGACTTCCAAAAACCAAACCACCATTGCAGCAAACTTGCGCCACGGTAGAGACTTCAAGTGCGTATAAAGCGAGATTCTTTCAGCATGAAGTACACACACTACCCGATACTTAAGGTCGTTCAGGCATGATCTGTCGCACCCAGCGTGACAGAGCTTGAGGGAAGCAGGTTCTTTAAACCGCAAACGGGGTTCTTTTTTTATAAGCGTACCGATTCTACTTAACACCAACGCGACATTATGTTTCCGGGCGCGATCGCCTTCATGCAATCAGTCGTGATGTATGGCCAACATAGCGTGGCATTTGCGTTATTTGCATACCGTATTTTTGACAGCAATAATTCTTGGGGTGTCACTTTTCATCGTGACACAGTTGGTTGGACTAGCGATTTTGGACAGTTGTGTTGGGCGACATTTTGTGCGCTCATTACATTCTATTCTACTGCTTAGCTTATAATGCAAACAACTTCATCATATGATGATTGCTGGGACTTGGAAAACTCTTCATTCTCTACATTAATATTTGTCAAACTTATAACTAGTTGAGATCGTATTTTGGATAGTTCTTATTTTAAATAAATTTGTGCAAAACGATAGTTGAAATATTGTAGTAAACAGGTAAGACAAGTGTATGAGCTATTTAACGTATGTCATTATTTAGTAGCATCACGCTAATCATGAAAACAAATCGTACTGCATCGATAGAACTTCTGCTGTTGTACAAAATATGTATTAAAATTGATTATTTTATTAGTTTCATTAGACATGTTTGTGTTTTACTAAGGTTTTATTTCGAGATGTAGTTGCATCCCTTAAATATCGCTTACTCTCCACATTTTATCGAACTGTCTTCTTCATCTATCTATCTATCTATCCATCTATAAGTACTATCGCTTTATTACACTATAATAGTACCTACTTATTTCAGCAGACATCATCACATAAGTAATACGAAATACTCATACATAATTGCTCACACACATAGCCGTCAGGTTCGGTGACACACCAGGCGTCTCCATCGAAGTGTGGCAAAGTTTATTTTCAATAACTTTTTAGCATTTTTGCAACAGAATTCAACCGATGATGACGTGTGATGTGGACACTTACTTATCTTACTAACCTCATTTAAGTATCACAACATTTGCCTACAGTTGCTTTTTGCTTACAAACTATAAAATGCTTCTTGCTAACTTTCAATTGCATCATATGCCTTACCGAAAGTATTTAGTCTATTTAGCAAGAAGCGCAAACAAAAGGTCATGCAAAACGAGTGTAGCTGTTAGAACCCATATCGCGAAACATTCTTACACTCCACAAACATACATTCGCTTCCTTCTTTTCGCTATCATCCATAACCTTTCTTATACTAACAATGTTCTTCAAATACTAACGAACTTTTCTCTTCTCTTTCTCTCCCTTCTATTTTCCCTGTTTTCCGTTTCCGATTATCCTCTGATTTTATACTTTTCAAATGTTTGATGTGTGGTTTTGTTTTTGTACCCTTGTTGTTCCGAAACGGGATAATAATTTTATTTTTCTTTCTTTAATGTTTAATTAAAAACCCCATTTTTTCTTTTAAAAAACGACTAATAATTAATGTTTTTTTCCGGTTTGTTTATGGTTTTGTTTTTCTTGTAAAATTGTTTCTTTCGGAACAACAAGGGTACAAAAACAAAACCACACATCAAACATTTGAAAAGTATAAAATCAGAGGATAATCGGAAACGGAAAACAGGGAAAATAGAAGGGAGAGAAAGAGAAGAGAAAAGTTCGTTAGTATTTGAAGAACATTGTTAGTATAAGAAAGGTTATGGATGATAGCGAAAAGAAGGAAGCGAATGTATGTTTGTGGAGTGTAAGAATGTTTCGCGATATGGGTTCTAACAGCTACACTCGTTTTGCATGACCTTTTGTTTGCGCTTCTTGCTAAATAGACTAAATACTTTCGGTAAGGCATATGATGCATTCGAAAGTTAGCAAGAAGCATTTTATAGTTTGTAAGCAAAAAGCAACTGTAGGCAAATGTTGTGATACTTAAATGAGGTTAGTAAGATAAGTAAGTGTTCACATCACACGTCATCATCGGTTGTATTCTGTTGCAAAAATGCTAAAAAGTTATTGAAAATAAACTTTGCCACACTTCGATGGAGACGCCTGGTGTGTCACCGAACCTGACGGCTATGTGTGTGAGCAATTATGTATGAGTATTTCGTATTACTTATGTGATGATGTCTGCTGAAATAAGTAGGTACTATTATAGTGTAATAAAGCGATAGTACTTATAGATGGATAGATAGATAGATAGATGAAGAAGACAGTTCGATAAAATGTGGAGAGTAAGCGATATTTAAGGGATGCAACTACATCTCGAAATAAAACCTTAGTAAAACACAAACATGTCTAATGAAACTAATAAAATAATCAATTTTAATACATATTTTGTACAACAGCAGAAGTTCTATCGATGCAGTACGATTTGTTTTCATGATTAGCGTGATGCTACTAAATAATGACATACGTTAAATAGCTCATACACTTGTCTTACCTGTTTACTACAATATTTCAACTATCGTTTTGCACAAATTTATTTAAAATAAGAACTATCCAAAATGCGATCTCAACTAGTTATAAGTTTGACAAATATTATTGTACTAAATAAGAGAGTATTCCGATTCCCAGCAATCATCATATGATGAAGTTGTTTGCATTATAAGCTAAGCAGTAGAATAGAATGTAATGAGCGCACAAAATGTCGCCCAACACAACTGTCCAAAATCGCTAGTCCAACCAACTGTGTCACGATGAAAAGTGACACCCCAAGAATTATTGCTGTCAAAAATACGGTATGCAAATAACGCAAATGCCACGCTATGTTGGCCATATATCACGACTGATTGCATGAAGGCGATCGCGCCCGGAAACATAATGTCGCGTTGGTGTTAAGTTGAATCGGTACACTTATAAAAAAAGAACCCCGTTTGCGGTTTAAAGAACCTGCTTCCCTCACGCTCTGTCACGACAAATGTGCTCTGGGTGCGACAGATCATGCCTGAACGACCTTAAGTATCGGGTAGTGTGTGTACTTCATGCTGAAAGAATCTCGCTTTATACGCACTTGAAGTCTCTACCGTGGCGCAAGTTTGCTGCAATGGTGGTTTGGTTTTTGGAAGTCATTAAAATACTCTACCCCATCGCAAAAAAAAGCCACCCCAACCCGGAGTACCCGAAGTGCGGAGCGGACCATTTTGCTCGAGGCTCGTGTTGTACGAAAACGAGTGGCGTAACATAAGTTTGCATGTAAAACAGCTTCTCATCCCTCGTGTGCGTTTCCGCCGAGCTCGTTTCCTGCACTGGGGGCCGCGCCATTGAGACGGGACATTCATAACGTTAAGTATTTTTCTTATCCAACGTTGGCGACGCCATACACGACAGTGACAGCTGTTGGCAGACATCTAGGAGTCATGTTACATGGTTCGTGCTTTTTTTTTCTTCTTTGTTGCTGTTACTCTCCCTCCCCATTTCTAGACAGCTGAACCACCTTGTCTAAACGGGTGTCGCTGTCAGGCACGGCACATGGAAAGAAATAATAATAAAGTTGGAACACAGCACTGGCAGGCAAGGCGCATTACAGAGTAAGTCAGAGTGTTGGCTGTCATCGTTCAATATGGGTTTTTCGAATGTATGGTTGTTTTGCTCGTTCCATTTGCGCTTGCGGAACTGTGGCAACCGGAACTGTAGCATTCCGGGCTTGGTGAGGACATTCGGAAAGGGTGTGAAAAATGTGGCAAGCTTTAATGATCATCATACAATGCGCACAGCACGAAGTGTATGGGCCCACACCCGAAACGGTTTCACTTTCGAGCATCTTCTTCCGGAGGGAAACCTTCTTCGTCTGCTACAAGAATAGGTTTCTCTTGTCTCGTGTAATTATTGAAATTTTATACTATTGCTTCAGTGATATGGCACCAGTGTTGGACGAGCTTCACGGAAGGTGTATTTCCGGGAGGAGTACGGAACACATGACACATTTACCAGCAGTACGATGCATCAGATCGTGTATAGAGGGAAACTGTTTCCGACAGCTTTCTTGGCCATTGCTGGTGACAGAGCGTTTGAAAGGGAATCCAGTTCAGTGTCATTGAAACCGTCACTTTTTCTCTGCCACCAGGAAGACCTTCCTGTTAGAACTGATTTCTTACGAGTTGAAGCGTTGGGCGGGATAAGGATGTATTCTGAAAGCATCAGTACACCAATACCAGCATCAACAATCTCCATCAGCTCGAGTACTTGAGAGCTTTTAACTGGTAGAAATTGAATGACCATTTTGATGGCTTCAAGATGACGCAAAATGCAAGCATTCTAAGCACCGATGCAATCTTGTTTTCTCAAGTCACATCCTGGACAATGAGGCCGGTGTGCGCTCGGTTACTCGTTTCACTCAAAATGTAGCACGATAAAGTGAATTACACTTTCACCCAACCCAACACCAACCACTCCAAGGAGTAATTGAGCCGCAACTGTTTCTAGTGGATAAATAATCGAACGTAAAATATAGTTCCGGTACATTAGATCACCCTGGACAGGGATGAGATGAAACTCAATCTCAGCGTCACTCAGTAATGAACGTTGAAATTCAATTAAAAATCTTACTTGCTTCCCTACGATGAAGCGCTTCGCTTTGATTATCGTTGACGGCATCGAGCGCAAGTAATTCCTGCTAATATGATTTCGATCCATCGGCCATCGTCCATCGTTCGTCAGGAAGCCTCTTGTAGCTTCCATTTCCCACCGCGCACACTGTACACCGAACCAAGAACGTAGACAGGGCGCGGCAGACAAAAACTGGACGGAAAAGAATTTAATAAATACACCGAACCATGGATCGCCGGGTTTCGGATCGCTTTCCAGCGTGGGGACAGTCAACGTCTCTTTTAACTTGCCGTCTTCGCCTAACCACGAAAAGTGGAAAGAGGCAAAAATCTTGACGAATTAAAAACTTTCTCATCCATCCTCATCAACAAATGGCAGAAAACATCATCCGCTTCTTAAAACGTTTTACTTGATTACATGCAGGAAGCCGGTTTTGTTCTTCCATCACACCATCTCTAAAGTTCAATGAGCGCTAAAGCAAGTGTGTGTGTGTGTTTGAAGTGGTGTGATATTTGCATCAGTTTGAAAGGATCCTGTTTCCAATGCTATCATCACCACGAGCAGCTGCAGTATGAGCCAGAGAAAACATCATCCGCTTCTTGCGCTGTGCATGCCTTCCCTATGGTGGCACTTAAACAACTTCTACCGCTGGCCGCTTGTCGCAATTAATTTACAAAAGTAAATTGAAAAAGTTTACATTTTGCCATCGTGTCCAGGGTCCACGCCCGCACAAAGATGACGAACGAAGGATGGTTTGGAGTTAGGCGTGCAACGGTGGTTTCACCGTTTCGTGGAATTTCCGTAAACCGTAGTTATGCTTCATCGAACGCCGACCAATCTTTGGGCAATGTTGGTGAAGGAAAAACAAAAGCAAATATGTTTCGATAACGAATTGCTCATAAAAAAGAACGTCAAATCGTTAATGCTGGATAAGATGGAAAGGGAAAGTCAGCGAGCGCGCCTGAGTATAAGGATAACTGACAAACAAGTAAACGAACTCCTGAAATGTCAACCGCTCGACTGAGTGATGCATCCGTAACGACACGCAGGAAGCAGGATTCTCGGAAGCGTTTTTGCTTTTCTTCCCAGAAATACATATTTCTGTAGTCGTCCGTGCTTCGTTCCGCGTCAAGCTGACACCCGAACGTACCGTTTGCATGCAGCAGACCAGTTTTTGCTGCGGTTTTTCCGTATCGGTGCGAGTTGAACTGTAGCTGTGTAAGTGCTTTCGTTGAACGTCACATATTTCGTTCATCCCGTGGCACAAATCCCTCGAGAGCGTGTTGATGGTTAGTTTGCAATGGGAAAAATAATTTCCAAGTGGTTGGAAACATGCGGTAGAAGTGTTGTGCTATTTACATCAAATCGTAGAATTGTGTTGTTTGCTGTGGAGACTTTGCAGTATTTGCGTTGCGGAAGGTGTGTTTTTCGGTGTTGATCAGGTGCAAACCCACAATCCTGGTTGCATTTGCAGGAATAGGTTGTGAGCTTTGGTAAAAGTTTTCCGTACTGACACTGATATCGTTTCCTTGAATGTTTAGCTGTAAATTGCTGAATACTTTATACATATTTACGGAAAGAGTTATAAGAAATATAAAAGAATCCTGCTACCAGGAAAGCTGTGCTGAATCGTTTGAATATCCTGATCACATTTCAGCCTTTCCTATTCATCAACGTAATGCTCTTTGATGATGGATCAAACGAAGCTGCATTGTACACTTTTGCGCCCCAGAACCAAACACTAGGAAACAGGAAACAGTAAATGGTTCATTCTACCGTTGCAGTTGATGTACTGACATCCATCAACATCGTGCAAGGCGGAAAAGCAACGAAACAAATAACCCTGACATAAATGACTACTTCCATCCGCTACTTCCCCGAACGAATGATCGATATCCATATCGATCAAAGAAAATAGAAAAGACTTTCATCGTTCCAGCAACTCTGCTTGGCAGGCAAGAGTGTTTACGTTCCTACAGCCAATGCCTTCCACACCGACACACCGCAGTAAAAGTACGCCTGGGTGAAGCGGTAAAATGGAAGAAATAAAAAGTTCGTCTATTTTCTCATTTGCTAAGTAGTTTGTAACGAATGGAGCCTTCCTTCGGGAAAATATCTCTGTTTCTCAAACCCCTGCTCCGGGCACATACGGTATTGGTACGCTATTGACGATCTTGCTTCCGATGCTCGTTCGATGAACGATTGCCCCAAGGGATGGGTATCAGTTCTTTACTGCTTCGAATGCCTTTTGAAGCAAGCGGGAAGGCAACGGTACAAAATCGGGTAAGCAGAGGCTATTGCAACTGTAGCTTTTCATGCATGCCATAGGAACTAAATCGCCTTTGGTGCAGTGGCGTGTGTTTCATTGAAATTACGACGCGGATCTGTATCTGTAAAGCGCTTGGAAAAGCTGTAAATGTTTTTCGGTTTTCCTGTTTTGCTTCATTACCAGCATCCATTAGGGCGGAAAGGTAGCTATGGATAGCAAACGTAGTTTTCATTTTAGCCAAGATAAACTCCCGAGAGTATTACCGGTGCGCTGTGCATGGAAGTTGGCAAAGTAAAGCAATGCTCTAATTTACAAGATTTCATTTGTACAGTCTTAATTCCCACTTTAGCCAAGTGTCCGTAAGGATTGCTGGGCGCTTTGAAGCGTACCTTCCGTTGCACCAGAGCTCAGCATTTCTGCAGGAGATACAGTGAAAAGGGATCTTTTCTTTGGTGGTTCAATTGGGATTTTGTTTTGATTTCGTTCGTTACCATTCGGGCTACAGTGCTGATCATTAAACCGTTTGTGTCACGATAATCCTCGCGAAAGGAAGAGTTTTCCTACTACAGTTCGTCTAGAGTGCAGTACTTCTAGCTTAGTTTTGGTTTTGTATGTTTTATGTATAGCAACTTGGCGGGATTGGTTTTGTTGCACTGAACTGTGAGGAGAAATATAAATAATTGAAGCTCTTGTTTTTATTGGCAATTAGTTTAAATTGCTTCGAAAGCACGCGGTTTGCTAGTATAATGGTTTTCTTATACAAATTTTATGATCTTCCTATTATATCAAACAGATCAGATTGTAAAAAAAACGTCATTCAATATTTGACAGTTCGATATCTGTCAAATATAAGTCATCTTGACAGATGCAACAGGTATTTGACACTTTCACATAACACTACCGCAACAGGTGGTTTGGAAGATAATTTAAATAGATATGTATTGTAACAGGAAAAATTTTCAACATTTTCAAGCCAAGATAAAAAAAGGTGGAAACCAATCTGTTCCCGCAGATGGCAACACGTTCTTGCGCAGCTTTAGACGAATAACGACGGTCATCGCGTTGACAGCAATTAGCGCGTTGTGATTCGTCTAATTTGTCGAACAGATGCGTCTCACACCGTATGCCCGAAAGGGCTATGACAGTGACTCACTACGGTGAGATAATACGCACCGAGAGCTGACACCATTATCCAGGAAATCCGCTTGCTCCACCGACCCAACGCGCGATGATGATGATTCATTACGGAGCTTTTCGCGTACAACGTTTGCCATCTCGTCAAGATGTGTTCCCTTTTACGCGTCGTGACCGTCTCGAGGTCGAGATTTGCCACGCGATCGAGTCGCAAGGTGTTCAGGTGCACGACTCAGGTGTTTTTGTCCTGGTTTGCATACACCGCGTGTCTACATCGTACGGCAAAACGGCCGAACCGATGGTTTTGTTTGATCGATTTTCCCTCGGTCATTTGTGGACAGTCGCGTACACTAGGCGCACCATGCGCTGCAGCCCTTTGAACGTGTGCCGCATTGAAGCAAACGACAATATGTACTCTCTTTCCTTTTCTCTTTTACTCTTTCTGGCCGTCCGTCGCTCTCACTCTAACCCTCTCCGGCACGGTACGTACACAATGGCTTGCCTGAAGTAAAGGCCAAGGATCGTTAAAATGTGTATTTTAGCGTCGGAATGGTTTGGGCATCGTTTCAACAAGGGCCGTGCAAAACGGAAGCGAACGAGTGAGAGATAGCAAGTGCCGAATCGGTCACGGGTCGGCGTACACGAAATGTGTGAACTTGTGACTAAGGATTCACCACCGTCCACGGGCACAGTCAGGGTGGCCCATTGCCGCAATGCCGTAGTGTGCTCGTAGTGCGGTAGGCGAACATGTGACTAGTATTGGCGCGGCGTAGTTCGGCGCGTAGGCGCACGAGAAAGCAAGCGAGCGAGCGAAGGGCGCCTGGCATTTATCACCATTTGTTCCTCCAGCCAAGCTGGACGAGCTTTTGCCCGAAATGACAAACTCTTCAGAGTGGGCCGTTTGTTTCGGGCCAGTGATGATGGTGGCTGCAGCTCGTGTGAGATGATATTACACGCGCGTATTAGTTAATTGGGAGGATCCGACAGGGTAAAGAAAAGGGTCTGGATGCGTTTTTTAGTGCTCTGCAGTGCGGAACTTTGGAGGCTTGACAGATGAAAATGGGAAATTCAAAATGAGACGTTCTGCTTTAGGCTAAAAGGGATCTCGAAAATCACTGGTACTAATGTACATTCAACATATCTACAACATAGCGAGCCACGACGAGTCGCACATACAACGATTCACACGGTACACACACACACACAATATACACTCATACACATCGATACATTACACAGCCTACAGCGAGCGAACAGGCGAAAGATTACGTGGCAAAGATACAGGACGACGTGTTCAAGCAGCTAGGACAGCAACGGAGACCAAATAGTACGAGAAGGTGCTGATGCGCGCCGAACTAGGAGCTGAGAAAACGCTTTCGTAGTCGCAGGTGTTAAGTACGATCGATGTTTATCAATACGGGCGCTACAGCGATATGGGAAAAGGAGCAGTGGTAGACGCGTGTGGCGCGGCCACTCCACTTGGGAAGAGGTATGGCATTTTGGGAGGACTGTTTTGCTGTATGATAGACATTGATACAGAGCATGAAAAATCGAATGTTCCCTACCGTACCGAGAAAATTCATTTTTCTCTAAAGCGCTGTTGCTTTCACTAACTACTATCTATCACTGGGCGCCGTGTTGGCTGGCAGGTGAAGCTACCGACGGGCTGGCACGGTGACTGCGGTTGTTTGCTCCCCCTTTCTCTTCCGCTTTGTTGCGCGCTCGCGCCTTTGTCCTTCTTTGCAGGTTAGTCGGTGCGGTTTGCGGTACGACTTCCGGTCATGAACGCTAACGCTCTACTAACGCTGGCCGTTACAGACTCTAGGGGCAACCAGAAGTCACAGCAGTCGCACACAGCAGGGTCCAATATTGTCCGATGCCTTTAACACAAACACAGGCACACACATACGAACGTAACAACACAGGCACACAGGTAATTTGGGGATTAGGTTTAGGCCGCCCGGAACGTAAACACACAGTGCGACCGGCTATGACGGTTCAAGGCGATCACGTCTCTCTGTCGGGTGCCGTACTGTTGCGGGTGCTAACAAAACCACACCACAGCCTGGTGAAGATCAAGCCACCCGGAGTCCGGAGATCAGCAGCGCACGGTTGTATTGACTGACGCGCTGTGTGCACTGAACTGAACTCTCCAGTAGCTTCGTCGTCTTACCAAAGCAGCGACCGCACGGTGCAGTCTGCAGATCTGGTCGCCCCGTCAGCAAACTGTCCACCGAGAGACCACGAACAGGCGAACCTTACGGCCGAAGCAGAAAAGGACATACACGGTTCGGGTCGTTCGGTCGGTTTTTCGGTATGAAAATCCGGCATCATGCGCTGCTGTCCTGCTCGTTTCGGGCCCTTGGTTTCTGTCACGCGGACTGCGTGCAGCGTGAGTTCCCAGCGGCCGAAGCGGATGTGTCCTGCATCTGCGCAGACTCCGCTTGGAGAGAAAATGGTCCCACACACCCGCACGCACGCACACACCCATCAACAACGGCAGCGGTACTGCTGTTCGGGGCTCGGGTTTTGGCACTCAATTATGGCCGAAGCTAGCCGGAAGCCGAATTCGGTGACGGGAGCGTTGGTGATTGGGAACTGGCGGGGGCAACCATACTATCGATGCCATGCTTCGGATGGGTTTGAATAAATTAACACCAGTGGGAAAATCGCGCCCAAGATTTACTCCTCCTTCGGGAGACCGAAACACGAGCACACGCAGGACATCGGAAACCGACGCCAGTGACGAGCGGTTTGGCGTCGACAGATTGTCAATCGAAACCGCAGCCAGACAAAGGGGTGTACCGCGAGGGAATACCAACTGACCCAGTGGCCTGAGTACCGGACACGGAGACAACACTACGCGACGGCACCATCGGATGGAAACGGAAACGGACTATTGGCGATGGGCGAGAGTTTGGTACACAATGCATTATCTAAGTTCTTGGGAGGGATTTGCAATGATTTACTGGACTATATTTCAGTTTCAGTCTGCGAAAGTTAATTTTGCTAACAACATCCGCTTTCCAGCCAGACTGGACAATGGAAAGAAATCGCATAGATTACCGTAAAGTAGCATTAACGCACAACCGTGGCGTTAAGCTGGAATGACGCTAATAGAAAAGTTGATATCCAAATTTTATTGGACTGAAGTTGGAACGCACACCAAGCGTCTATTCCCAGTCTTGCCTTACGAATGATTTTCACGAAAGCAAAACTCTTCTCCCGGTCAGGGGATTTAAGCTAATGAACTAGGTAAGATTTTTGCGCTGGATGATAAAACGGCCAAAAGACAGTACTTTTTTTTTGCTTGACAGCCGTTCCCATGTGGATTTATGGTGACTTATACGGGATTTCCGTGAAATGCCGTATAAATGCGTCTTGCGGGGAAGTGTACGCTTGCCACGAGAAGTGCCTACATATGTCGAACCAATCCTCTCCCAAACACCAGAACGTTCTCCCACTATACGCCCATCAGAGTCGCCTGTTTAGATAAATGACGTTCGACTTAATTGGGCCAATGTCGTAAACGGAATGAGTTTGATCTTTGCTTATGTTGATTACACCAAGCGCAAATTGAACTTTGATTGAATACGTAACTGGATACGATTCTTCAAGTCTTGCGAATCGATTTTACTGTGCCGTTTGTGTGTATAAAGGGGATTATATTTCTTCTTTATCGGTTCCAAACCGTAGAATTTACATACTAATTTGTCAAAGAATACGAGACAAATTTTAAATAGACAGAACGTACCTTTAAGTTGTGTTTCAAAGGTCAGAAAGAAGTTAAGAAAATGGAGATTTGTATAGTAGTTTAAAAATGAATAATCTTTTCAGATAACTTAGACACATGATCATGAGGCAATTATACAAACTGTTTTGAATACTTCCTATTCAATTGCATGTATGATACAAATACAAAATTTAACTTTTTTCCTGGTAAAGTGAAAGTAAACTGCCAATGTTGCGCTAATTTTAGTTCCACAAGACAAAGCGGTAAAACAGTGGAACGAACGGAAATTCAATATTCAACACTTGCGATCCCAATTTCGCTTTTAATATGCTTCTGACGTATATTGTGCGCTGTTCTCATTGGCAGAAACAAAAAAACCCCTGAAACACAGTGTACTTTCTGTAAAGAATGACCATGTACCGGATCCGTGGAAATGGAGATAAAATCCAATTGATAGTTGGCCAGCGCGCGTTCCGGCGAACAGTTTGCGAACTAACTCGCACTGCAATGTCTTGCCCGGTGTCAAGAATTATTACGTTTAAGCTGTTCCACCGGAAAATGTTCTTGCATCGTCAACTCCCGCCGGCTCAAGATAAACTTTTTACATTCGACAAGAAGAAAGAAATGGGAGGATCGTTTTTTTTTCTTCTCCCCCATCTCCGTCCAACACACCAGTGTGCAGTGTGCAGTGGGGATCGCCTTGGGAAAATTGTTCTACATCATTAGGATGCTATAAATCCCGCAATCTAGCGAAGATGTCAATTTTGCCGCGGAAAGCGAACACGGATAGAATGGGTTCGGTGGTAATGCACGAACGTTTCGCAAGTTGAATTATGGCGAATTATGCTTAATGTCGCCTGAAGTCACCACCAACTCTTTCCAAGAGATCTCGCGGGACTGCACTGCTCTGCTCTACCGTGAGACAAGTGTGAGGTTCGGGAAACCTCTTGTGAAACCATTTTCAATTACACCACGGACTGGCCGGATGGTAACTCTCAGGAAGCAATAAGAAGCTTACGTCAAGAGCATTACCATCACAAAGCGAAGCGTTCTTAGGCAAGGGTCGGACAGACGGAATGGACGGACGAACGCAAGAATGCAGACTAATGGGCAGTTCTGCCGAAGATAGAGAGAAGCCTTATGTATGTGGGGATGAAGAACAAAAAAAAAAGGAATGTAAAAAGAAACAGGCAAAAAAGCACGCGGTCTGAAGGAAAGGAAACTGGAATGAACCTTGAGATTGTAGTGCTCACTTCGCACCCCGCATTGGTACATCCTTTTTGTACCTTGATTCCTTCGCCCGACCGTGTCTGTTTTGCACAGGACAACGGTCCCCCCCTGTTATTGGTATCATTATTCTGAAACTCTACTTGTACGGTCCATGTTACCTTCCATCCCGTATCGCCCACGCGCCCTGCTTTGCACCATTATACTTTACGGCCTTGGAATGTGCCTTGGGAAACCCTCACACTGATAAGCACACTCGAGCACACTGTGTCGTCTACATACCGCAACGTTCTAGGAACTTTTCGTAAGGTTCCCTGTACCGACCGACCCTTGTCCCCCTATCGCGTTTGCCACACTCCGTGCCGTTGCTGACAAAAGCAGCGATAGCAGCATTAGCAGCTACAGCAGTTCAGCATCAATCGTAATCCCCATTATCCTTAACTCGGTAATAATGATGGTGAGATGAACCGTGCCTCGATTTCCATCCACATACTTATCAACCTCCGCCACCCCAAGCAGATTGCCCCGCTTTCCGCATTCCGGTTCCAGGGGTTCGAGGGTTCCTAACGCTGGCATCTTGGCCGCATGCCTTTCGCCTCCCTTACCGTTCGCCTCCCTTACTATTATTGATTTCAACACCTCACCCGTTTCCGGTCTTTGGCAAAACTTCTCGGCCCGGCGACTTGCAAATACTTGCGATTAATTGAAATTGTTTTGAACGGAACGTTCGCCTTGACTTGCCAGTGCGGTAAAATTATGCATATTTTATCTCCCTGCCAGTTTGGTCAACCTCTAGAAGGCGAGCGTCGCAGAATTCTGTCAGCATTCACTAAACCGAACGGCTGCACGGGACAGCTACCGGTCACGATGTTCATAACCGATACGGATACCGGCCACTAGATAAGGATGTCGTCTGCCGGTTGGTTGGTGATGGAAAGCGGGCCGAACGATATTATTATCGGCCCACATCGCTGAACGCAAGACTTTTGAGATGATGAACAAAAAAGCGACAGCAAACAAAAAAAAAACGGAGGTGCAATCAAGAAAATCCACACGCAACGCCTAGACTAGTGGCCGGAACTTGTCGGAAGTGGTCGGACCAACCGGAACGCTGACGGATGGATGACCAATCGTGGAAAGGTGGCATCGGAGTTTTTAGTTCTCCTTTTTTACCCCACCCCCAAACGCTCCTGTACCGGAAGGATGTGACATTTCTTGAATAATTTATTCCCCAACATTTATTTTTTGTCGCTTGCTCCTTCAGTTTTTCATCGGAATCCACCGGCCCGTGGTGTTGGAGGGTTCGAGTAAATCGTGCCGCTATTTGCAAAGGTACAATTTGCCGAACGATCGGCATCCATCATCGTTTCTTCGGAAGCCGAACGGAGAGCGGCGGGATGGGATTTTGGTTTGGGGTTTGCAATTTTGCGTTTTGTGGCTGGTTGATCTCGGATGCCGACCGGCTTCTGGAGGTTGACGTTGAAGAAGTCAAATTGCTCGAAACGAAGCCAACGATAACGAAGGCAGTTCGCTGGACAGACGCAAGGCGCAACGTGCAGTGGACAGAGGAGAGCATTGAAGATCGGCCAACGTCTGCACCAGGAAGCAAAAAACAAAAAAACAGGAGGTACACAGGTGTGAATGAAGGCACAATGGTAAGTTACTTCATTGCATATTGATTAGGGATTGAATACGCGAGATGAAAATGAGACGTGTCTGGTACGTGGATTTTCTTCACTACGATCATTTATTGAATTGGAGGAGGGCAATGAACACCTATTGTGCAATTGTTTTTAATGTTTCAAAATGTTCTAACCCAGGTAAGAATTGGTTGTAGTTTTTATACTCCCGAAGGTTTGAAGGTTCCTCAACGCAAATAAAAGTATTTTACTGATATATTTTGTTGTTTTGTTATCTACTTCTTCAAGTCGTAGAAATGCAAATGATGTTTGCCATGAATTGTAATAAACTGCCACTTTCTAGCTATTGTTTAATCTGGCAGTTCCGGAAGCCGGATGACGGAATTGATGGCACCCATCACAATTTTTCTCATTCGTGCAGTTGTATCCAGGGCAAACAACAAAGTGCAAATGTTTACGCAACCCTCAGTTGTCTCAGTGTCAGAAGAGGTTTAAGGAACCAAAAGACACATTTTTGCTTCTTTTTAAAGCTCTCTCCCGTACAATTTCACCAAGATTGCAGCAGCAGCAGCAGTACGACCACCAACTTGCCATTGGAAAGCGAACGAGGCAAGAAACCGTAGTCACCGGTCAAGAAGTGAAAGAAAAGTCTCATTAGTTTTCACGAGGTCGTCCTGATTTTGCTTTTTCTTCCTTTGCTTACTCGGCACGACTATGCTACGCTCGGGAGGGATGCAGAATTTGTTGCAAATTTGCCCCAGGGATAAAATCTTACCATTGCTACCGTAATTGAGCTGATCTCACCCTCGTAGCCGTTTGCTGCGGACTATCGGAAGGTTGGAGCATGAAACTGAACACCCTTTTTTGCCGTTAGTTGGCTGGTGTTTTGTAACGTGTTTCACTAATTGTTGTGTTGGTGGGTTATAAAACTTTCCCACAAATACACACCTTGCCATTTGTTTTAAGTTTGAGATGTGTTACAAATATGTTAATAGGAAGTTCTAGGCAGAATCTCTGCGAAACGTTATCATACTCTAGCTTTAACAATTTAAAGGTAACAAAAATGAATTATTCTACCGAGGGCTTGCCCTAACCGTTACTCAATTTATACCATCGCCCGACAGAGTGGCCCTAGGATGGCCGCCAGTTACGACACTCGGTCGACGGAGCGTAAAATTAAGATTAATAAAAGAGCGAATAGGTAGAAAATTGGAAAATCTGTAAATGCAAATGAGATTCGCACCAAGCGACAGATCCTGTTCGGTTCCGTCAGCCAGTACACGGATGGGGCCCGGGTGTAGCAGGTACGCGGTGGTACTGTAGCATTTTCTGAACTATGTACGATATTATGAGAGCATCTGGTTTTCGGAAGATCGATAGTCGACTGACATTTGAAAACATAAAAAAATCGCTAAAAATGTCTAGGGAAGTATTTTTCTTTGTTCGTAAGAGTGTTCTAACGCTTCTATAAATAGATATTCAATTAACTAATTACCAGAACTATTTACAGTATTTTCTAAACAAGTTGACAAACATTTAACAACGTCGAATGCGATACGCCGACGAGTTTGTCCATTCCTAGACGTAAAATGAACAGTTTTGGACAGTAATCAGCTCAGCAGCACTAACTAGTAAACTACAAATGACAAATTCGAATATTTTTTAAACACAAAATTTAACAATACTTAATTGAATGATGATAACAACATTTGCTTAAATAAAGCGCATCGATCAATAACAACAAGCGCATTATAATGGCAAAATGTTTGCCTCGTGCTGAACGGGATGGTACCGGCAATGGTTTGTAATGAAAATTTGCCTGCAATCATCTAAAGCTGATGCAAACGATAGAAAGAAAGAATCGAAAACTTGCTTTACTTGCGCATTTCCTCTAGCAGTAGTGCGCGATAATGAAATGTTGGTGGAAGCGAAATGATGAAAAATTGTTGGTTTCATGCTGGAGCGCGTTGGAGATTATGTTCTGTTGTGGCATGTTCAGTGCCACTGGTGCAATGAGTCGATGACTTACCTGTACATGAAAAGAGAGAGAGAAAAAGAAATAAATAATTAGTAACTTTTGTACTATCTGTTTTAAAGTAATTATTAAAGCAAGTCTATAATCAGCGATAGTCTTCCAATAGTTAGTAGTCAGAATTTGCTTGAATTATATAATGTTTTAATTTTCGTTACTTCTGAAATAGTATGCAAGGATTACGACGTACACGCACACAGCAGAAAAACTTCCTCCCATCTTAAGTTCACAGTACTCCACGAAGTTTATTAATTTTTAATTATAAGCCAATTTAAGCCGCTTACGACAGGCTACAATTTAATTATGCTTCATCACTGTGCAAGATGTCCACTGTGCTGTCTGCTACCGGCTCGTTCGTACAGCACAAGACGACATGACTTAGACGGCGACGCACAACATAATCAAATCGACTTCCATCTTCTCTCCTGGTAGCCTGGCAATATTTTCACTACAGACACTCTCGCTTGTGTACCATCGTCGCGCAAACTGGGTACGGCACAGGACGGCTAGCAGCTCGACCGTTGGCGGATTGACCATGAGAAGGTACAACCCTCTTCATTAGCTGAGAAGTAGTAACGGCCACCAGTGGTGACTATTCCCAGTTACGGGTGGTACGGGTAACTTTCGAGGGATAAATCTTGGAAAAAAGGATACTGAAGCGCTACACGGTCTCCCGGTGGGATGCGTACTTCTTCGGGCAAGTAAGGACAGGCAAAGATCCTTGGACGGTTCGGTTCGTTTCGTTATGTCAATTACCCTTACGCAGCCACCTTAAGGTTGGGGGTGGCCCTGCTGGCGGTCGTGATGGTCGGTATGTCCAGTAGCCCAGAAGACGTCTGTCCATAGTGATTTGCCCCTTTTTCGAATGGGTCCCGAAGGTCCCTTACGAGCTGGCCCGATCCATGGATTGTCTTCAAGGGAAAGCCAGCGATATCACACAGAACAGAATGGAGGGCACAAAAAAGCAAAGTATATCTCCCAAGTGCAGCCAACCATAGCGAAGAGAATTGAGTTAATTGTACCATGACAGATGAGCACCAGGCGAGATGGCTCTTGGACATGAACTTTCGACCAGCATATTGACACCGTACCGTGCCCTTTTTTTTCGCAACATCTTGCTAGAGGTACAACAGCAAAAAATCGCTTAATTAGTGAAGCACACTAACGCCGGCGAAAGAATCCTGGCCAGGGGTACGCACAAGATACCTCCCCCGTTAGAATGTAATCTAGATTCCCAACGGATTCCTGC
>KZ062410.1:68475-91344 GCA_002091835.1 Anopheles maculatus
CCAACAACTGCGCTACAACTGGGTGTGGGTTTACTTTGCCACTTTTTGTGTCTTGCTCCCTGCAAGACAAAGCCATCGGCGGCTCGAGAGTGCTATTAAGATGCATTGCAAAACCCTCCGGTCCGTTCAGTTTGCGTTTGCAATTCATTATCGATAGCGCCGGCAGCCGGAAAGGTCAAGATGTGTCCACAAGTACGGGTGCCGGGTATCAGGTAAGTGCCTTCTGCAGCATCTCGTCTCGTAGATTCAGGCTGTCAATTTAGTACGGTCGTCTTGCGATACGCAACATTGAAGCGATTCACGGCCGGCCACACGGTTAAACCATTGCCGAACAGAGAGAGATAGCACACCACGTCTAGACTGCTGCAGCTAATTGGTACTGATTTATTACCAACAGCATTATCGTTTGGCCATGTAATCGAGAAAATTAATTACCATTCGATTGGCTTGCCTCCAATTACGCGAGCCGTTACCGTGAACGGAACCGCGCTAGGGTACGGAAAATCACGCGACGACAATTGACGCCTGTCCATTAACGGTTTTGATTTGTCTGATTTATGTTAATGGACGGAGCGAAGAATAAAAGTGTCGAGAGGGGCCGTGTAATTGAAGGATGTGCTTCAATGAGTGTGTGAAAATGATATATTTGTTAAAATTTGTAAATACACTGTTGGTATGCTACACGCATGCAATTGTATGAATGGTAAGTGTTGAATGAATTAACAGGAAACCTTTTTGATATTGTGATTTGAAAACAATTACTCGTTGGTGAAGTTAATTGGAAATATAATAATTTTTCCCAGCAGTTTGTTGAATATATTCAACGAACACAGCTGTAGAAAACTCTTTTCTTGGAAAAGTGATATTTTGCGTACTTAGAATCCTCCATTGAAACTTATTGAGGACATCTGTCCATGCCTCAAATATTACAGGAGTTAACAGCTTTTCTCGGTAGCATCATTTGGAGCAGCTTTACTCACCGATCTGGAAATATCCTTCAATGTCTCACAAGCATAAAATTACACCATCAGACGAGTGACGTACAGAAGCCAAGCGAATGTTTTCCGAACAGCTTAAAAGACGAAAAACAGTCCTAGAAAATGAACACGTTACCAAACACATCGTCCACTTCTCACGCTCACCCACACACACACACACAGGCAAGACGATCTTACTAACGAAACTAGTCGTACGTGATGGTGAAAGCAATTCATAATCCCAACAACTAACCCTCCCGGAAGGAAGTGGGATAGCGAAGCAACAGCAAAAAAATGACCCGAATCGGATTCGGGACCTTCTAGCATTAATAATTTGTCATATTTTCGGGGACGGTTGACGTTTTCATCCGCACTAACCCGTATGAAAAGGGGCGCCAAATAAAAATAACTCAAATAAATGAATGAAAGAAAGCTGGGCGCCCCTTCGCACGGAGACGGCAGTTATTCTGCATTGAATGAGTGATATTATTTGCTAGCATTGCTAGACACGAAACAGGACACAAGCTCCACCTTTTCTTCCAGAAAGGAATGATATTGCTGCCCTGTTTTTTTTTTTTGCTGTTGTCGATGGCAGGAGGTGTGTTGTATGTAAATTTTCTTATAAAGGGTGGCAAAGGAAACTAACTTCGGTTGGGTAAGGTTTCGGGCGCACGGAACGGGTCACATTTTTAGGGAGTGTAGGGCGATGTTCTCGTCCAGCACACGTTTTAGTAATTTTGAACCGTACACAGCAAAGTGGTGTATAGTGTTATCATCTTTCGCTTCGATGCAATAAGAAACAGCTCAATCTAGGGGACAAAAACTGAAGCGCAAGACGTGTAACTAGAACTAGGGGCAGTCAGGAAAAAAAACAGTGTGAGAATAGTGGTATATTGAAGAATATTGCCATCAACAGAGATGTTGTGCAAGCATCCACCAGCAGTACGCTCAGTACGTCGTACTCGTATCGAATTTCACCAGTGATCCCTTTCCTATGATGAAGCAATGAACGTAAGACAGTGAGCTCTCGATGAAGGCATGCAATGATTACGTGCCAAAACTACGGCGTCGATAGGACGGATATCCATAGATGCACTGAAATGAAGTAATCATATTGTACCAAGCCATGTTCTTTCGTTGGACAGCTCCAGGCAGTGATAGGTGCTAAGTAAGCAAGCCTTTATCGCGTGATCTGATGGTGATGATGTTCATATTTAGACAATGTGATACCTTTGGCGTTTGGGTAACAATTTCCTTGAAGAAGCTTGAACAAAATACGCTTTATAACGCATTGAAATGTAATATTTGAGTACATTAAGTTTCCATCAAATACCCGTTCCTCCGTACACAAGACCGACTAACTACCGCAGGGTTTAATCAAATCAAGGAACCCATAAATGACATACAGTAAGACCTCTCGAGATTGAAGTCTCAAAGGAACAAAATCAAGAATAACCAACACATTTCGGAAGAATCCAATGTCTAGAAAAATCGGCGCAGATTGAATCTGTTTAATCGTTCGTACAGGTCTACGATACCGAATTACGATATCGAATTTCCTTTTACTTATGACAAACAATGTTACAAAATCAACTTAAAACGCTAAATTAAAAAAATATGTATACAAGAACGCTAGATACTATACTAGAAATAACAGAGCAAGACCTCGTGAGGTTGTAATGGCTAGCAAAAACGTTTCTTATGATATTTTCGCTTACTTCGTATTGATGACATTTTTATCTGTTTACCGTTTTTTACGGGCTTTTGTAAAGAACAATGTAAAATCCACGTATCTCGTAATCCACGTAACATACACAATGGCTGTACTTTATTATAGCACAAAACGAACGAGCGAACCCAGGGCGCACCCTGTCTATTAGTCGCATGTGATACAAACGATCACATTCAAACAGTAAATTTAATTTTCTGTTCCGAGGTTCCTTCCAAACATTTGAACAACAGCTTTACCTTGTACTGCACATTCTATAACGTGAAAATTTATTGTCCCCCTCACCCCGGGAGAACATAACAATTTCGAATGTACTGAAACGTTACGGTGTGTGTGTGTGTGTGTGTGTGTGTGTTATCGATACCGGGATGCTACTCGGTGGCATTTGCATTTGCATTTGCGGATAACATTTATTTGTGCCGAAACGCTACTACCAATCCTGTGAAAGGATGCTGCTCTATATCTGTGTGCGAGTGTGTTTATCGTATCTGTTTGCTATGAGGGTGTACGTCTTTCCCATGGTGTTGTTTTCCGTTGTACAACCGAATGCACATCAAACCCGAACCAAAGCGAAAGGAAGATTGCATTATTGCACATCCGAACGGACCACGGAATCGTGCAAGCGCGTACGGTAGCACCCCCGGATAGTACCGGGCACCGTCCGTATTGGAGCTGAAATTCATAAATTCTACAACTGGCACATCATTTGAAATGCTAATGCCATCTTTTTATAAAATGTTCGAGAAAAGCGGACAAACACACATCTCCTGCGCCGGGGGTTGTGCGCTCTTTGAAACAATCAAACTACAGTGTGTTGTCCTTGGAACATCGCCGTTGTGTGTTTGTAAATGGAGTGTCCCTTCGCTTTGTTCTTCCCTACTCGCCACCCACCAATGGGTGGCAAGAACACACAAACACCCATCCAACGGAGACGATGTTATTCTCGGCGACCGGGGAACATTATCATTTCTTCTCTTCGCGTGTTGACATCCTGCATTTATGCTCGGCGACACCAATTGAGGAAAGTCGAGCCGGGCCAAAGCGATTGTTGTGTTGGCCATCATTATTATTGGAATTGAAGGCAGTCACTATACTGCTCCGCCCAAAGCATCATCATACTTGGGTATACAGTCTCTTCTGTCCGTTTTTGCTTTCCCACAGCACCATCACCGTGTATGTGAGGGTCGTGTGGATGGGTGCATTAATATTTATACAGTGGCTTGCAGGTTTTGCTTGCAGCGAGGGAACATTTTAAAATGGGCTAACATATTGTCGTGATTGTCGCTCGTTTGCTTGCAAACACTGGGGCAACGAGGTGTGAGAGTTTGGAGTGGAAGGTGAGTCCCAGACAAGGGACTCCGGGCCAGGAGGAGATGGTGAATTGCTTGGTTGGTTGTTGCATTGCCGGTGTCTATTTTTTCGTGTGCATATTTTTATGATTCCCATTTTTCCCAATGGCTCCCACGTCTGCCGTGGTAAAGTTGATCGTTCTTTGCAGCTCTTAGCTTTGCCGAAGTGTGGCCATGTCATGTCGTGTACTGCTGGTATGGAACTGGGGGCGCACCCTGTCTATTAGTCGCATGTGATACAAACGATCACATTCAAACAGTAAATTTAATTTTCTGTTCCGAGGTTCCTTCCAAACATTTGAACAACAGCTTTACCTTGTACACTGCACATTCTATAACGTGAAAATTTATTGTCCCCTTCACCCCGGGAGAACATAACAATTTCGAATGTACTGAAACGTTACAGTGTGTGTGTGTGTTATCGATACCGGGATGCTACTCGGTGGCATTTGCATTTGCATTTGCGGATAACATTTATTTGTGCCGAAACGCTACTACCAATCCTGTGAAAGGATGCTGCTCTATATCTGTGTGCGAGTGTGTTTATCGTATCTGTTTGCTATGAGGGTGTACGTCTTTCCCATGGTGTTGTTTTCCGTTGTACAACCGAATGCACATCAAACCCGAACCAAAGCGAAAGGAAGATTGCATTATTGCACATCCGAACGGACCACGGAATCGTGCAAGCGCGTACGGTAGCACCCCCGGATAGTACCGGGCACCGTCCGTATTGGAGCTGAAATTCATAAATTCTACAACTGGCACATCATTTGAAATGCTAATGCCATCTTTTTATAAAATGTTCGAGAAAAGCGGACAAACACACATCTCCTGCGCCGGGGGTTGTGCGCTCTTTGAAACAATCAAACTACAGTGTGTTGTCCTTGGAACATCGCCGTTGTGTGTTTGTAAATGGAGTGTCCCTTCGCTTTGTTCTTCCCTACTCGCCACCCACCAATGGGTGGCAAGAACACACAAACACCCATCCAACGGAGACGATGTTATTCTCGGCGACCGGGGAACATTATCATTTCTTCTCTTCGCGTGTTGACATCCTGCATTTATGCTCGGCGACACCAATTGAGGAAAGTCGAGCCGGGCCAAAGCGATTGTTGTGTTGGCCATCATTATTATTGGAATTGAAGGCAGTCACTATACTGCTCCGCCCAAAGCATCATCATACTTGGGTATACAGTCTCTTCTGTCCGTTTTTGCTTTCCCACAGCACCATCACCGTGTATGTGAGGGTCGTGTGGATGGGTGCATTAATATTTATACAATGGCTTGCAGGGTTTGCTTGCAGCGAGGGAACATTTTAAAATGGGCTAACATATTGTCGTGATTGTCGCTCGTTTGCTTGCAAACACTGGGGCAACGAGGTGTGAGAGTTTGGAGTGGAAGGTGAGTCCCAGACAAGGGACTCCGGGCCAGGAGGAGATGGTGAATTGCTTGGTTGGTTGTTGCATTGCCGGTGTCTATTTTTTCGTGTGCATATTTTTATGATTCCCATTTTTCCCAATGGCTCCCACGTCTGCCGTGGTAAAGTTGATCGTTCTTTGCAGCTCTTAGCTTTGCCGAAGTGTGGCCATGTCATGTCGTGTACTGCTGGTATGGAACTGGTCGTGCATGTGTGTGTGTGTGTGTGTGCTTGCGTACTAGTTGAATATTAATTTGTAAAGTTAAACGAATAAAACTTTACCACCTTATGGTCATACCCAACTGCAACTACGTGGTGTCGGCTGACGTTAACCCTCAGTGTTGTGTCAATTTTTAATATAATGTCTTACGGGTGACAACTTTTTTATGTTCGCTTATGATAATGGGGATCATGAAAAAAATGTTGTAAGTTTGTATGATATTTCTTACATAGATTTATTTGACATGGTTCAAGTTATCAGGACCAGTCCACGAATCGAATCCTATCCCTACCGCTCTCTCATCGTAAGGACTGATAATGTGTTATAAATTAGTCTAGTCAGCCATTACAAGTTTGTATATTCTCTTCAAAATCCTCGAAGAATTCATTTCCAAAAACATCTACTACTTAGTATATAGTTAAATGAACCGTTGTTATATTTTTTCTCTTCACAAATTACCATTTTTATTTTCCAAACAAAACGCGTCTAAGCAAACCACTCGCTCATCCCAGCCCCAATCTGGTCTTTCAACAACATTTGATTTGGTATTGTTTTCAGCACACCAGCCACCTTACTTCCGTTAACTGCCGGCGTCTGTGTGTGTGTGTGTGTGCGGTGGTGGTGGTGGTGGTTGGCTCGCAAGCACCATACGACACAGTGTTTGGCATTTCGTGTTGTCAAACTGATTTATTTACATACCGTTTGTTGTCGGTTTTGTGTTGTGGTTTGATGGTATCGCGGTGTGTTATTTCTTTCTTCCTTTTTTTTGGCCATTTTCTGACTCTCTACTCCATGTGCCTTATTTCACACACTTTTATGCTACTTGAGAACAACAACCGCTTTCAGCAGGGCTTTGGCTGTCACCATCGAGCATCGTGTTACGGTAACTTGAGGTGGCGTCTCTTTGCCATCATCGTCAATCGTCACATTTTGACAGTTGGGAAGGCTGTTTTTTTTTTTTTTTTGGGTAGCGACGATGCTTGTGGCAAAGGAAAACCGTTCCATGGCCGGCTGTCGGATCGATGTTTGCGTGGTATGGTTGAGTTAATTTCGTGCAAATATACGACATCTCGAAAATGAACAATCAATGAGCAAACCGGTGCGTGTGCGAATGTGGGACCAATGTTTTGCTTAGCAGATTGGAGTTCTCGGTAGAACTACAGAACCGTCCACCGTTGGTTGATGGAATGGCACCTGTGCTACAATCACAGTTTCGCTCTTAAGAGTGGCAGTTACGTTCAATTACTTACGATTGCAAGACTCACCTCGGTTGACGTTCGAAAGAGATGAATTTTCCAAGGGAACACGGTAGTTCTTTGTCCGAAAACTCACTCTGCTGTGTGTCCAACAATGCACACTAGGTGACGTTTTGGTGCAAGTATATTGTAGAGTGTCGTTTCCGAAAGGCATCGTGTTTTTTTGAAACAACATGATTTACATTAAGCTCTCTTTTGTTGCTTACTTCAGCTGTATTTACATAAAAAACTACTGCACTATCCATCGCAATTCTTGCAGAAAGCAATCGCTTTTAAGCTGTCGAATGTCATCAAACACCCGTGAGTGGGCAAAGGAAACTTGACACAAAAACTGTCAAAAATGCTGGGCGTTGTCGGATGGCGTCAAAGTGCAACATTTTCGATTGCTAGCACTTACAAGCGGGACGGTTTTCGTTACTGTCGTTCGTTGTTCTACATTCCAGAAACCAGGATCAACAGCAACCAACACGAACAACGGAATGTTCAATGCTGTAAGACCGGAGGGAAATTGTACAATGACTCATGGCACAGTTTATCGTTGGAAGAAAAACGTCCTAAAGGCACACAGATTTAGGACGTCAAATTTGTTGGCATGATGTATGAAAGGAATCGTTGGGTTAAATACTAGGCAAATGGACATTTCCGATTGGACGATACACGAAACAGGCCTGAAAGCAAGCAATTGTCGCCTGATTTGATTTATTCTTCTAGGAAAATATGACCATATGAAGTTTTGCTATGTTCATCTTTTGTGATTGGTTTTCGTATTTTATTAATAAAACCTTATGAAACATAAAATTGCCTTCCGGAATTTATTTGTTGGAAGCTTTTGTTACCAAATGAAAATGTTATTTGAATTCGTCAAAACATGCTCAACAAAAAAGCGCATCAAGTGATATGCACGGTTCGTTACTTACTTATTGATAACAGGATGATTTAGCTCAGAACCAGTTATCCATTACGAACAACAAGCAGTTTTCGTAGAAACCAGACCATGACGCATCGTTATTAAAACAACAGCCTGTCCATTAATCATTCTTAAATGTCCTGCATCCTGTTAGTGGTAAGAATTTCGATCCTTCGAACGGGCCATGTCCTGTTTGCAGCAAATGTATATGTATAGCATTCCAAGTTGCATCATCCTTTGTAAGATCTAGCCCTACCCGAGTTGAGATGTCAGAAGGTACAAAACCGGCCCGAAGGGTAAAGATAGATTGCACTAAATTTAAAATCATTTTCAGTAATCACCATCGCCATGCCGGTGACCGGTCAGGCTGAATTAGATGTGTAGATAAATGCTCCAGTTGTGCACCGGTGCATGATCGTTCGAGGCTAATTCCGGCTGGCTTCACGATCGAGCAAAAGTGCCTCCCTATGCTCTATGGTTCGGGGGAGCTGGGGGAGACAAAAACGAACGGACCTGAAGACACAAATAGCGTCAGGAAAAGGGCATTATATGAAGGATTTGGGATGGAATGTGTGCACATACATTTTTGCCCTTCGCCTGCTTCGGCCACTAATCTCTACGATCCCGATCCAGTTCCATACAAACTTCCATACTTTAAGCCAGCTATTCGACTCTCTCCGTTAGTTGCCGAAGATGGATGAGGGTAGCCTCTCTCCCTCTCTCATTCCTTCCGTCTCCAATGCCCGCTGCCATCGTTCCTCTTTAGTATTTATGAAAGTCAACTATCCCGCTCGGCAACGCATTGAGCACATTGCATTTGCTTTCTACGAGGAACTCTATCCTCTCCCTTCCAGATAGCTGCTGCTGATGATGATGATGATGAAGATGATGATCACTTTTTATAAACATAAATTATGGGGCAACCACTTTAGCTGTCACTGCTAATACGAAATAAATGTTCTATGCTTGTGCTCCTTCAATAGTGGGTAGCTCGTTGCACTGTGAGTTTGGAGCATTTCGCTCACAGCGGGCACAGTGGAATTGTTGCGTTGTTTTACCACTATGACCTGCTGTTCCGGGAACCCGTGTACATGCGAAATTTTCACGCGCAAAAAGAGGGCAAAAAATCTAAAGCTATTCTCGTAAGCTACAAGCTCGAATATTCACAACTTGCCGGCACTTTCCGGGTTTCCAACCCAGAATGCGTTGGTTCGTACGCATTTGTACGCTTGAGCGCCGCAGCTTCCCCTGAATGTTGGCCCGCCTTGATGTGCACAACATCCGCCCGTTAACGCAATGCAATCGTGCGAAAACGGTGCTGGTTGGCCGTCGGACCCGACTGCAAACGGATGGTTCTGTGATCTGGTGGCGCACCCACGAACCGGCAACGACCATCGCAAAAGGAACCGGGAAATCCTTACAAGTCTGATTAAAAAATCAGCTCACGACTCCTCGCTTTCCACCGTGCTGCTGTCCTACACTACTGTGTCGGTAGAATAAAGCCAACATTGGACGGGCAAAGCAGCAACATAAGGGGCGAACGAAAACAGGAAGAATTAATAAGGGATTTCATGCGGGTCAGGATGAAACCATTCGCCCGCCGCCCTTTTAATGCATTATCACTCGTTTGGAACGATTATTTCAGCATGAGATAAAAATCGTTTAGTGCGTGTTTCTTTTTTAAAGCTGCAAAACAGGAACAAATACTGTATGCTTGTTTGTTTTAAGCCAACCGTTTGAAAATTGCCCCATCAAGTTTTGTATTCAAAATTGAGAAAGTTGTGCAATCCTGCTAGAAAAAAGGATGAAATTATTTTAGACAGTTACTATAGAAATATATTGCCTTCATCTAAATTATCGGAGCCCTATGTCCCTTATCGTAGAAGTCTGCACTAAACGATGGATTTGGTAGTTCTCTTCGATTGAGTTTATTTAAATTCTTCCCCCCGGGCTGGAACAGATTAAGAATGTTTCGACAATCCAGGAATTGTGTAAACACGCTAAATATTCAAATATACCAATCCATATAAACAAAAGAAGCTTACATGTCTGAAAACAACGCCTGAAAACTAATTATAACAATATGATTCGTTTGAGTTATGGGAGCTTTCTGACACAGTAGAACAAAAAAACCGAACCCAAATATTCTGATTTTTCATCTCACTCACTGATTGACGCTTACGCAACCGTTTTCTGGGAGGTGGGTGGAAAAACATTCCAACGAAATGAACAGCGATCGTATGGGAGAGCAAACACCACGGCACCGCTGAGCCGCTTGATACAAAATTCAAACACGTGACGTAAGACCAACAATAATTTAATTACATTCTAACAATGTTTGAACAAAACCGTGCAATGGCACACCCAACCCATGGAAAGCGCTATTGTTAATTCTAGCTCGAAAGCACAACCCTTCTTCTTGCACCAGTCGTGAACCCTTTTTGTTTGCTCTCGTGTCGCAAAGCCAGCTTGACTTCTTATACATACGTGTCGTATACACCGGGCACACCGGGAATGGTGTATTCATGGTGGTGAAATTTTCAGCTCAAGTGAAAACCCAAGCCTACCGTAACGCTTCATTGTACACTTCCCCGTGAGTGGCGCCCTGTTTGCTAACCTGCCCAATCCACAGCCTTTGCACTTGTAAATCTGTTATTATTCATGTGAATATGGTTGAATTTAAAATTCCATTCAATATATCTTGCACCGCACCGCACCGTATTCCTGCAAAGCTTGCGGCAAATTAGAAGCTTCGTGGTAAGCGTGAGATATGAATGGTATTGTCTGCGCTGCTACGTGTCACAGCCATATGCACGATAATACAGCTTTCCCCATCAGTAGAATGGCTGGATAGAAGTGAAACGACGCTCATCAATGAATTGTTGTATAAAATTCACAAAACTCTCCTTCTTGCTTTGCTATCGCCCGTGTTTCACCCCCAAAAACTCGCTAATGGCAAGAGCTGTTCGTTCGCTCGATCGGGCAACGACGGGACCCGTTCGATCGCTTTTGTGCAGAGGAAAAGTTTTGCCAACGCGCGAGAAAATTGGCCCTCCTATTATGTCTTGCGATGTGTGCTAATTTCGACACGATCCGTTTCGGTAGCAAATCACAGCCCCCATAATATACGAGGCAAGCAAACGAAGCAAACGAAATGGATTCTTATCATGAGCAATTTTATGTATTCACCAACACCTCGCCAACCGCTCCATTCCGCGGAACAATTTTGGCGGTACGTATTTAGCCGCCGGTCGTCTACGAGAACGAAAAAGATTAAAAAAGCTACTCAAGCGAAGCACGGTACCGAATGACGTGGAAAATTGGTTTGCATGCGTCAAAAGATAAATTACGCACGATAGCCACACGGGTGGAATGGGCGTGGGTGAATTTCGGAAAAATCGCACACTCCTCTTCGCCGTGTTACAATTGTGGTGTGGCGGCTGTGCAGCTATGGATTCACCGTAAACGTTCACTATCGGGTCGAATGTTCTTGGAAGGATAGGTTGAGGGCTTGCCGATTTGCGATTCAACTGCCTGAATCAATCTTAAAGAAGTTTATTTCAATATTCCTTTAGCACGGCACGGGGAAATACACAGCGGAGCATTGATCAAAAGAAAATGATGTTTTCGATTCGGTTTTTTCTTCTGTGTGTGCGTGTGCTTTAAACGTGCGTGATCCTTCAAAACCAATCAAAACGAGTCGGTCATGCCTATCCAATTTTTGGTGTGTGTGTTTTTTTTATTTGAGGCAAGGATTTTTAAAGTTTGCCACGGTTACAGCTGACTCGTGTGTGGAACGAGGAATTTTTCCAGAGCAATGCTGCTTCGAGTGCAACGAGTTCTCTGTAGAATTTAGAATCCGAAGCTACAGTACAAATCCATCTGACACGAGGCATACTTTCGAACCATTCGTTTGCAATTGAAATTATTATTTGCGTTCAAAAGTGGAAAAAAGGCTGAATCGTTTTCAATCCTTTTGACAGATATACTCATACTGCGCTGTAGAGAATCTTGAACTATTAAAAACATCATAAATCACAAGCAAAATAAGATAGTAATTTGATCTTATAATATATGATATAATTAGAATAATCGCAATCAATCAATGCGCTTAACTTTTTCCATGAAAAATAGCAAAACAAATCTTATACAACAACGATACAATTTCTACATTCACGCACACCCAACGTATGGTTTAGAGTGCTCCGTTACTACGGTTACGATTGTAACACGTCACAACCGAAAGCAAATTGGACATCGTTTCTGCACCACCAGTCAGCGGTAGAATAAAAAGTGGAAGAAGTAAAATTGATTGAAATATAAATCTTTCTCCCATTTACTTACGTGGTTCGTGCTCGAGTCGGTGGAAACCTTCCACGTCAACACAAAAAGAGACACACAGTCAAGGCTCTTACGTCTCTTCCGGGATGGGGCACAAAAAAGCGCTTCCACCTCTTAACGGTTCCAGAACGGTAGGGCATGTCTTTTTGATTCCAATCCAGCACTTCCACACACACACACTCCGGCAACCACCATGTCCCACATGTGACAGGAATGAGCACTCTCCGCAGGGAAATGACTTGCCTTACAGGAGAACGTTACGGTGGGGCGAGTTGCAGATGGAGGATAAATCACATCAACTTCACTTACTAAGCTTCCTACTTATTGTTCCACGCGCAAGAAAACGTTCACCATGGTGAATCGTAATGCATTCGCGCACACCGCCGTAACGTTGGAATGCGACCGAAAGCACACCAAGTAAGGAAAGCGAGAAGCATAAAAATGGAAACGTGTTCCAATTCGCGCACAAAGAGGTGCACGTGCTTAAAGATCCAGAGCAGGGCAGCGTTTCCGCGTTTCCCCGAGTGGGTTTTCTTTTTCTTACCACGTGGCGCTCACTCTACTTGACACACAACCCCCCTGGCAGAAGCATGTGGGCAGGTTCATTTTATTTTCCCATCCCGGTAAGACAGGCGGAAACAAATAGTAAGTAATAAATCGAAAACAAATGGTAATCAGTATTTTGCTGGCGCTACTTTTTGGCATATGAAAAATTTCCCAGCACAACCACATGCGCATGGGAATGGGAGAGAAAGCAAACAAAAGAAAACATGAACAAATAATATCAAAGACTAAACAAAACCTATCTAGAATGTGTAAGAGAATGGAACAAAAACCGAAACGAGATAGTATTACTTATGCCTCATTTCTACCTGTTAACGTAAATATGAGCTTTGTTCGTTTGCTTACAAAAATAGCTGGCCAACATGAAAGGCCTGATGCTGTGGAGGCACCCAAAGTTATCGGAGAATCGCCGTAGGCAAACACGAAAAAGTGGTAGAATTACAGACGGAGCGAAAAAAGGTAGCATTTATGTAAATTCGAAACATGTAACTGCACACGAAACAGGCAGCTCGAAGAGAACGGTACAAAGAGATTCGGTGGCAGCTTCAATGCTTTAGTTCTTTCGAAATAAGAGGTGGAACTATGAAACAAATGAACACAAAAGTCTGTGTGAAAGAACAGCGAATAGAATCAAATTAATCCTTAAATATTGATCAGTTTTAATCACTCATTTGATGTCCTGTCTAGTAATGTGTTTCAAAGTTGTCCAATAGTGGCTGATATGGTTTTTCTAATCATAATTATCTTTCTCTCTTGTAGTGTTAGACAAGTCTTGGAACAAAAGAAATAAAAGAGCATTTCCTGGTGGTAGAAACTATTCCAAAACACGAAGGAAAGGACCAACAAATGATGAGATGTTAAAAAGCAAGTCTTCTATAGAGAACGAGAGTGCTAACAACAAAAGCACAAGATCGCTTCAATGATAAAGGAAAATGTTCGACTAATAGTTGGGCAAAGCCACTGAAATGAGTCATCGATAGCGACCCATTTAAGGTAGGTAAACCACACAGATAGCAAACAAAGATACTGTGACAAAAGTTGCGCCGCCTTTGAACGCATTGTTTCGAGGAACAGGCGTAAGCGTATGTATTAACTTTCCGCTCCAGAACTTAGGTACTCGGAACGGATAACCGTTGACATCATTCTACCGTTGACGCCACCGTTGTCGTAAGTATCCTTTCCGGAAAAAATGACATCTTCCAAAGACACATTTCTAAGATATACGTATAGCCGTGGTGACGGACGGAGATAGTGACATCGCATCGCTCGCTGTATTATCCCGATGCTTCACCAACAATGACCGGGCAGTGCCTATCGGTCATGTTATGTGGTCGTCGGACGTGGATAAGCATCGTGAACCACTATCAATCGTCTGTTAGATTTAGCCTAGCCCGGGATAAATACTTTGAGCGGGTAGCAGCGGTTGGAATTGCGCAGCCGAAAAGGGGAACCACCCGCAACCCAAAAGCCAACAAGCAGGATAGCCTCAAAGATGGTAAAATGCGTCAAATTGCGATGACTTGACGAGTCCGGGTTTGTTCGACTTCCGATGAAGCCACATCTCGAGTCGAATGTGCTTTGTCAAATCGCTACACCGTGTGCCGCAGCAGCTTGGCGTCTGTGGGGAATGGATAAGACCCGCCTGAAGAAGGACTGAAGGACTTCCGCAAACGAGCGTACGTAGTAAAACAGCATGAACTACGCCTTTTGAAAGGCGGAGAAATGCACACACACACACGCACATAAACACCCATACGGCACATGCACAGAGTGAATGTAAGCACAAAAGTTTGTAATCAGCGTACGTGACTCGGTTACAATGAAAGTAATTTAATGTTGTGTATCACGGTATCACCGTGCTGGTAAGGATGGAACTGGAAAGGTGCACCGGGAAAGTGGATGACACCAGGCATCCTATTTCCCGCGTACCCCGTCATCCAATCGTTTACACCGGATGGAGGCGCATGGTCGTTTACAATTTCTAGTTTGTGATCGGTTCGGTTTCCTTCTTGCACCCAATTTTCTCCTCACCAGTTCCACCTCACCTCCCTCGCCCCTCGCGCTTGACTTTTTGATTGTAGCGCCGGGCAGCAAGGCAAACTCACCCGGAAGTCGTAACCGTAGGCCCGCTCGCGTCATCATATTTTGCATCCCATCCCATTCCTGGCGCAACGAATGCGCAACGAGGCACGTGACACCCGCCGGGGGGGGGGGGGGGGGAGGAAAATCAGCTTCCTTCTTAGTTTTGCTTCAGCAAAGCAAACGGAAGCATCCGTTGCACGATGCGACAATGGCATATCGTTTTGTGATCGTGATAAATTATTCATACCACGGCAACATACAACACTGGGTGTGTGTGTGTATTGTGCCGCGCCCAAGGAAGATATTGACAAGTCAGGAAAATCAGCGACTCCGAAAAAAGGGAACGAACAACAATTAAAACCACTGCGGCAACTAACTTTTTCACAAAACCACTAACTTTTGCCAGAAGAAAGCGAATGCCATTCCAGAAACTCATCGACGCTCTGGCGGGACGCTGTTTGTGTTTTCGGTTCGCACCGTGCGGTGGCCTGTGGATCGTGAACGAGCGGACGAGTTTTCCATTAACATAGGCAAAAACCTCTGACAATGACATTCTTTTGATCGTACTTTTCATCTTCGGAATTCCGGAACCCATTCCGGACGGTGAAGTGAGACCGGATCCATGGTGGGTTCCATGCCTGGCCCAATCTTGCTAGCCCACTCGTAACGGATCCATGTAGCGCCAAAAGGGAGACAGATTGCTGCCTGTGTGTGTGTGTGTGTGTGTGTGTGATGGCTAGATATGGATTGCAGGGAAAGCATCCGAGAGAGCTTAGTGGGGTCGCGCTGCTGCCTGAGACGTTGTTTTAATATTTGAACAATTCTTGTTGGTTTAAGTTCTTACTTCCCGCTAGAAGACTGCGGCACGGGACTAGCGAGTGTCGACTCGATATGCAAATAGCAAAAAGGAAGCTTAAATCTGTCTCCATCATCATCACCGCCGACAGGGTGGCGGCATTATTCACGGTACGATGGGCACACCACCATACCCCCCACCAAAGTGTGTGCGTACACCAGAACCGGCAATGGGCCCCGAGGAGGAAGCGGGCGGTTGACTTGCGAATAGCAAAAACGAAATGCAAAAAAAAATCTTATAACGGAATTGTTTCGCAAGAATGTTCGCATGAACTTCTCTTCCACGGTGTGTCCTAAGCCAGCCGTTCTAACGCCCTACCCACTACAACCGGGAAATTACTTGTGTGTGTGTGTGTGTATACATGCCGGCAGCTTAGGTGTAGGTTTCTTGCCTTTAATTTCTTCACCTTTTGCGAAGCGAAAATTTCCCCCGAGATCAAGACACTCGAGCCCGGGACCCGATCGATACCTTTATCAGCCGTGCGTACGATTGCGGTTGGTTTTGGTTAATGCTCGCCTGCTGATGGGCGTCAATGTGTACGCTTACGCTTTGCTGAAGGTGATGGTGTTTCAAATACGGCTCACCATCACCATACCCACGCTTTGGGCTATTTTTGGCCGGTCGAATTCGTCAAAAACCGTACGTCTGGTCGAGTGGTTCTAAACCTCAATAATTTCTCTTCATGCTAGGCTTACCTAAAACGAGAAAGAATACAAAAGAAAAAGAGCCATGCATTAGTGTACAGTGCGGCGGGCAGGTTTTGCGTGCTAATCGAAACCATCATTTTGTTTCGCTCCGATGAGATCGAAATTGAAAATTTATAAGCCGAAAGTTTACGAGAAGACGGCGGTACGGTTCGGTCCTATCCAGTGCCGGTTAAGGCCTGCGGGTATTAATCAAAAAGGTTGCTGCAAGTCAGCAAGCGAAGAATGTCGCCGATTATGCCGGCCGGATAGGGATCAGGGAGCCCGGGGGGAAGAAGACTGTTAGTTTATCTGGATGGTGTCTCGTTATCGTGGCAAGCGTACGCCATATGGGCGGGAATAACTGTCTCGAGGGAATCCGGCGGAACGCAGGAAATTGCGTGCCGAAATATGATAAAGATTCACCACGGCGAGCCACCGCGTGATCGATGACACGCCTAAAAGTAGGCAACCCGTACGACACTCGACAGCGGCACGTGCGCGAGAGAAGATTTTGTTTGGAAGAGAAATTTGAACCATTTTGTGAATCCCATTTAATTGGAACGTTTCGATTGATGTTGTAATCATCTTTTCGAACAGAATACAAGTTAAAACTCTTATTTACAAAATCATGATACGAAAGATACATAGAAGAAACTAACGACTTTAAATGCTAATATTAATATTAATAATATGTGTTACCTTTTTTTCTAATCATGTAAGTGTCTAATCGAAAAAAAAAAATTTACACGAACCAAATACGGCCGTTCCACAATAATAAAACCCATGCTCATAGCATGCATCGTCGCAGTAATATTTCATAATCAAAAAACCAATTATTCCATACATCACGACACGGACGTTTGGTGGTTCAGAAGACTCATTCTACTCGACATCCAACAGTACAATGGCGACTGTAAGGCTCTTAGCGATAGACACATTTCCAAGAAACGGCGAATGACCATATCGTCTCGGTTAAACGCCGAATGTCCACCGGACAATAATCTTCCCCCACAAAACCGACCATCGTCTCTCTGTTCTAACTCGACCGTTTCTGGCGAGGTTTATGATTTATTGGGTTGACATGGGCTATTTTACTTCCTCCGGTTTTATCTAGCACATTCTGCTTCGGTTCGCAAATTTGCCATCCAAAACGGAAGCAATTAGAGCTACTAGAGTTTCCTTTTACTCCGCTGGCAAGAAACCGGGAACAATCTTTACTCAACTCCATACCCCGGATGATCGATGCCTTCGAGTGACTTTGTACCGCACCGAACCAACAAAAAAAAAAGGCTAACCAAGCAACAGAAACCGTGTGCTTGATTTATGCTGAAACATCCATACGGACCTAAGACCAACTGGGGACTACATTTCCGGTATGCTTCACCGACCATCTTGTAATGCAACGGGAGCAAAGGTAGGATGCAACACGGAACAGCAGAAGAAGAAAAAAAAACGATCAACTAACTCAACGCCAGCTTCCGTAGGATTAATCACTTGCAGACGGCAAAGTCACCCGGGTCCATTGAGACAAAGGATTCGGTATGGCGTGCCACTGACCAGTACACCGTCACCGACAAGAAGCTGACGAAAGAATCTAACGGACCTGAGTGTTCACCACTGTTGGCGCCCGGATGCCGCCGACGTCTTCTGGCTACCTACATACGGGCGCTCTAGTTTGAAGTTTCTATTCCGGAATCCAATTTAGATGGCAAACGAACCGGGTACGGCTGCGACAACGATGTCACAACCGGCGGACGTGTGCCTGTACGTGCGTATGTGTGTGTGTGTGTGCAAACAAACAAACAACTTATGGCTCTCCATCCTTTTGGGGGAACGCGCTCGGTTTTACCGCCTAATGGTGTACTCGAAGGACATTCAATGTTGGATGAAAATGATTGCTTCGCTACGGTACCGGGTACCGGCCGAGACGTACACCGAATTGGCATTGGCTGCAGGTTCCAGTAATAAAAAGCAAAAAAACACTCTCCGAACGAAGGAAAGTTCACACGAAAAACGTTCTACCCTGTGTGTGTGTCACACAAGCAGTGGATCTTTCGCAGGCGGAATACTTCAGGAAAGGGAAAATTGTTGTACCAACATCGAAAGCAAACAATCAGCAACGTACAGAAGAAAGCGAAATTATCCTTCATATACGCTTGTAGCTTCGGAAAAACGAAGCTCGGGGTACGGTGGCACGCGAAGAAAGATTAAAGATTCGTGCCAGTTTGGCCGCTCCGAGGGCGTACCACGGGTGGCACAAGCATCGAACAAACATCGAACGATCGCAAGTTGTAACGGGTGAGAGGCAGCAGCGGAGCTAAGCAAGGGAGAGCCATAATCCGCGAGGGGTGTCTCTTAGTGTCGTGCTCGTTGATTAAGCCAATCTGGTGCAGCAATCGTCCTCCGGCGACCGACGGAGGCATTACTTTTGAACGATCTTCATCATTCGCGTCGGCAAATTAGCCCGGTAACGGTAACAATTTAGTGGCGAAAAATCGCTGGCAGTTGTAGCATTCCTTTGCAGTTGTGTAGTGTTTCCCATGAAACGGATGTTCGTGAGAAATGTTCACCGATAAGTATTTGAAACGCAGCACAAACTCAGTTTTCGCGAAAAACTGATATTGCGAGATTTGATTACGGAATTTCTTTCTGAAAGAGACTTCAAAGAAATATAAATCTTTTTCGGAACTACTTGGATAAAACGAAGTTCGATTCCTATCAGCGTATTCTTGTTCTTTATTAGCACTATAGTTGGTGAAGTACTTGGTAAACTGAGCTGTCCTTACAGCTTACAGTTGTTTAAACATGCCATTTTAATGTGGCCTAAACAATTACCAGCTCAGGGCTATTGTTCAAAAATTGGGGTTTTCAAATTTATTCCTACACCATAAACTTGATACACTCAGTGGTTCTAATCTGAGTAAATATGTTTTCAATACATCTTTCATGTAACATTCCTTTATGCAAATAATTTACCTTCGTCTATCGTATGAAACTAGCAGGCACCCTTTGGATTAAGTTTTCAACTCGAACCACAAACAACGACCACACACGCGAAGTCTGTTGCATAATAGTTGCTTAATTATACTAACCGCGAAGCGACACGCTTAAATCTCAGCGACTCAAGCACACTGTGTGCAACCACCAGCACGTCCCTTCAAGCACTTCAAAACTGAACTCAAACAAACAAAAACTTATGACAAGAATTATTCAACTAAATCCTTCCCTACGAAACGGATCTGCCGAGTAGGAGTAGCTTGAATTAGACACAGCGCCACACAACCTCGGCTCAAGTTTGCATCGCACTGCTGACAATATTAGCGTTTTCCGAAAAGGAACAACAAGATCGGTGGCATCGGTTGGTGCGCGAGTCTGTTGGAACGCTGGTAATGGACATTGGATGCATAAGAAATGCTCATAAGATTCACCCCACCGAACGCGACACAAACGCGAAGGATCCGACGGGCTGCCGGTATTGTTACCATGTTGAATGTCTTGTGTCAATATTTAGCGAAGGAAATATTGTATCCTCGATAGGATACCGCGACGGCATGCCCATGGTCCGGGGGATCTGTTTCTCGTGTTTCGCTGAATTATGCGATCCGTTTTTTGGGGAGGGGACCGTACGGCGCACACACACACACAGCGCCATGGTTTCAGCTTGCTCGTTCAGCTGGCTGTAAATTATGCATGATGCAAAGTATAAAGCACACACACACACACCCATACAGCGTTTCGTCCCGGGAGCATCCTGTTGTTATATGTTAATTTCACATTGTTTTTCGTTCGTACTTTCCCGTAGCATGTAGCAAGCACATTCGGCACCGGTCGTGTGAGAAATTTGGTTCAAGCGAATGCTCGAGATTGTCTCCGTATAGCATCACGATCATTTAACACTACACCGACGCTGCTGCGCCGGCACAACAACGCTGCTTCGTTTCGCGTTTTCCAAGACGCAAAGGCGCTGAAAAATTGTTTGTCTTTATTTGAATGATTTTCTTTCCATCTGCCAACCGGAGCAGCTGAATATCCGGAAGCTAAAGGATATGTTTGTGCGAAATATTATGCACAACAGTTCTGGTCCGTTCCACCACAGTCGTGCATAGAATTGAAATTGTATTAACACCAGACGTTGTTTTGAGGCTTTTTTTTTGTTGTCTCCATCACCCATCACATACTGCAACTGAAGCTCACGTACGCATCATGATGATTTTCAATTTCTATTTGAAGCAAGGCTCAACATATTCATTATCCTTTGAAAGATTAGGCATGCGCTACGTGTGCGCAAGAGCTTATTTGTGCCGATACGTGTCCATGGTGCGGGTCGACGCTGCTACACCCATGTCTGCTGTAAAGATTGTGGCCTACGGGGAATACACAAACACTACTAGCACGCAATGTTGAAATGATTCCCAATCATTCCAATACGATTAATTACAACAACCGTACGCTCGGTACTGCGTGTTGTCTACTTTTCATCAGAATTTAATTTTACCCGTCCCCGTACATCAGCAGCATCCTAAGTCACGGGCCGCGTTTGGCTTGTGTGTACACGGTTGCTCATTGTTCGCAGTTTCCTCGAACGCACATCGGAAAGGAGCAGCAGGGTGGTAAATGGTTTGGATGTGGCAAATTTGCCTGCGCTTCAACAATCATGATGAGTCGCGAGTTTACGCATTCTTCCCTAGAAACCATTCCAATTCACACACAGGACGCACCAGTGCTTGCACGGTGGCATGATACACAACTCCGGCCCGAAACATTACAACTCCAACTTCATTTTGGAATGTAATTAAATGAAACCAATTGTCAAACATTTATCCACCCGGTGACGCTCTTGCGTCCCGACCATGCTAGACTGTTTGCGTGTTTGGTAAATTTACTAATGCCTTGCGATGGGGGACACATTCACTGTCTGTATATGGTACGACACACCACACATTCGCTGGAAATGAACGCTACGATTAGGTTCAATGGGCTGCCAAATGGTTTGATGTGTGGTTTGATCTCGTGAAGTTGACGCAAATACTATCGGCAGAAATGTGATGATGCTGATGGCAATAGTTGAAAGTGTGAAAGCTGTTCGTTTTGTGGGATTTATACTCGTTTTTTTTTCGGCACGTTCATTATTCTGATGAAATATAACAATAAAATGCACTACTGGCAAATGCATCATCACCTTAAAAAAACATTGCGACTTAAAATAATCAAAAAGGCCATGGGAAAATTATCACAATGCACACAAACCGATTGTTCCGATGTACACCGGTGCACAGCCAGTTGACTTTTCATTTGTCATTCACATCAGCTGGTAATCAGCTCTCTAATCTATTCCGACCTCAGACCTTCGACGAAGCGTCGGAAACAAATTTATCTATGTAAGCTTATGGATAGTATTTTCATTTCTTCTTCGCAAAACAACTTGTGCAGCAGTTGTCTGTGATGCTAACCTCGAGCCGTAGTTTCAAGAACATTCACTACCCTACACTCTCTCGCTACAAACCCAGATGCAGTTCAGCCCTACAGTGTCGTAGCACATCGTTTGTACAGCAAAGCGCAAGGAACACAGTTTGAGCGGCTTGTCACAACTTTCTCGAGAAAGTAAGCAGCTCGGGCGCTTACGAGTTGTTTCGCAAATACTTGTCTCGCACAGATGGTCTGCTCGTAAGAGTCAGCTTTTTGGGTGTATGAGAAAACGGCCCGGCAAAAAACACCTTTGTGTATCAGGCCACACACACACAAACGAAACTAAACGAACAAAATCTTCCCCAGGTTTTACCAGATTCCTTCTGCATGATGCGCTCAACATAAACACACCAGCTTAAACACTCATAGACACACACGCGCGCGTACCCGTTAGCTTTACACTAAACGGGGCGGAATGTAGCTGTAACGCGACACAGGAAACCCCTTAACGAAGACTTTTGGTGAAAAAGTTACAAAACTTCTCCCGCATGATACCCTTCAGTTTCGGATCGGATCGAAGGTTCTGCCTTGATTGTGCCAACTTCCGGCCACTGGGTAGAGCAAAGCGACCGAAAAAAAAAAACAAATGGGAAGAAAATCTCCCATACCCTACCAGGAGCTGCTTACACGTGCAAACGAGCTTTTGCGAAACCGGGTTTTTGTGTCTTCGCCTTTCCATGTTTCAGGCGGCCCCCTTTTTCCATGTGGAACGTGTTCCGCTATCTTACGGTTGACAGTTGCGAACAATGTTTGTGTCGTTTAATTTTACAACAACATCCATCCCCCCTTTTTCACCACCATCCACTTCGAGACCTTGTCTGAAAATTTGCTCCACACTTCTACGGTGGTGTCTGAAGATGTGAAATGTTCTGGGCCCGTTTCCCGACTAGAACACTGAGAAGATTCTCTTGTAGGTGTGTGATGTTTTTTAAATGTCTCGACCGAACCGATGAAACCAAAGCAGTTAATAAATCCCGCGGCTGCGTTCATTGCGCTGGCCGACATCAACCAACGAGACA
>KZ062410.1:91370-109339 GCA_002091835.1 Anopheles maculatus
GGTCAACTTTTCGGCTGTCGGAAATTTATCGCTTTTTGCCAAAAATGTCTAAATTTTGTGTTGTTTGCATGGGGAAAAGCAGTTGCTTGAGCAAAAACAAAAAACAAAAACGAAACCAGGAAGTACACACGAATATATCTTCGCACGATATTCAACGCCACCAACCAAATAAGCAAAACGACACGTGTGAGAGTGTGCCCGATTCGCAACAACACACAAACGGGACGGCAATAGGCACAGGAAATCCTTTACGTGTAACAAAAGGAAGCACAATCAACACTGAAAAATCTCGGGCCCTGTTTTCTTTCATCGAGCCCCGCCCCGTTTCTCTAGCCTTTCTTGGCACTGCTGCAATCGGCTGAGGGTTGAGCTTTGACAGAACACTGAAACGAGTTTTTATTTATAACCGTTTTCCCTGCGAGCGGCGTTTCCTGCCCGTGTTTTCACTCCCTTCCCCCGCTCCACCGGGGAGCTCATTTCGGCCTTTGCACATATTTTAACAAGTAATCGGATTTCCTGTGCTTATTTATACGCACCCACCCATGTCTGTGCAACAATGGCAGGATATTATTTTATTCTCGGGCGCACAATGGGGAGGACAATTTTTCGCACACTTATCATGCACAATACAGCGAAGGATGGATGGCACAATGCTCCCGTTCGGTGCGAGTTTAACCGATACCTTTCTTGTGCTGCTTCCACCACACCGCACCTACGCACTGCATCGAACCGTTCGACCAGGGTTTTCTCCCATAATCCTTCCACTCGAGAGTGGCACGATTTATCTACCGTGGTGGATGAAAATTTTCAATTTTTCATTTCGTTAAGGATTAAATGATATGAAAAACAAAAAACACGAAACATTCTGCACGTGCAGTAAACAATAATCAACCACACATTGTCAGTGTGGTGAGATGATTAGAATTGTGCTTGAAAGAAGTGTCCAAAAGCAGCCGGCTGCTCAGAAATTCAGCCGGTGGATAATTATATTCCAGCACGAAAGCGTATCGTTGAATTTCATAAGCGATTAGCGAAGAATTGGCAGGGAAATTTATCACCTTACCAGGTGAACGCATACAAACTCATTTATAGAGAGTGAATTTGGGGAAGAAATTGTGTGTGTGTGTGTGTGTGTGTGTGTGCGTGGCTGTGCGCGAACTCAAGTACGTCGTTCGTTTGCGTAACGCATGCATAATTCATAATCATAATTCATAAGAAATTGAAAAATCCTGCTCCCTGGGTACGGCGAACAATGCCAATTATAATAAAGGCAGCAGGTAAGCATAACGGCACAAAGAGACAGCCGAGATGAACGTATGTGCTATGAATTCATTCAATGTGACTTATTCTCGCGAATTCGAACAAAATATGAGTGAATCATTTTTAAAATGGATTTTATATTTATATTCGCATGAGTTTTTACTTCGAAGAGATCTTTTTTTTGTTAAGCGACAATCCATGTTCCAAGAAATAACGCTAAGCAATAATTCGTTTAACTTGTCTCACTTTAAATTTTCTTTCCGGACAACCGTATTCTGGCGACATGTTCCATATACTGGTGAAAAACAAGATCTAGCAAACGGCAATACTAATCGCTTTTAAAGTAGCCCCTTTAAAGATCCCTAATCCACGCCACCGTTGACACCATTGTCGAGCATCAAAATGCAATTTTTCAAACGTTTCTTCGACGCTTCCCAGCGCACCGAGTCCCGCATCCCAGTGACCAAGGAAAGGACATCTAAAGCGAACGAAACAAATCGAAAAAAAAACAGCCAGGATATATTTTCACCCTCCCAGGAAAACGAACCAGCTTGATGCTGTAGGCCATTAATATCCTTAAATTTACGACTTGTTGTTTCGCCGAGCAATCCACAACCGCTGGCCACCAGACCGGGGCAGTGCGTTTTTACTGACCTCGGAAGTCATTAATCACTTGTTTGACAAAACTTGACGAAACAAAACCGAGCTTTGCAAGTACACATCCCGAAAACGAAAGCAATAGTAGTGTCACCGACAACAGCGATCAAATGTGGACCAGCATTAAGGTCCGCTAAAGTCGCCTCAAGCGGTTGGTTTGTACTTTCCTCGGTGTGTCATTTATTTTTATCGAAAATATATTTTCCTCAAATGTTAAAGAGGGACCACATTTTCCAAAAAACAAGCATAATAAAATGAACATCTCACAATTCACGCGGTTTTTTTTTTGAGGTTCCAGGCTCATATTTATGAGAACGATACACAACCCGGCCCAAATACAAAACCGATTGTGGTGGCAAGGGATGAAACGGTGGTGTGAAATCTCATTAAAGTTTTCCCCTCCATGTAGCCCTTGTGAAACGGTGAAAACAAAAAGCAGTAAAAGTTGCGTGCTTCACAACATTGTCCACGCGATGACAGTGTTTTTATGTTTTCTTGTTTATGTTCGTTTTTTTTTCCTTTCTATGGCTGAATTATTCATTTAATTTAATTTCGTACGTCGTTCAAGCACACGAACGCTGGGTACTGCCCATCCAGGCAGCCAACATTTGACCACCATTGTCAACACGAGTGTGCATTGTAGGAAGTTTTCATCGTGTTTTCGACCGTTAGAGTGAGTGGTCGGAGAACGAAGCCGACCTGAGATGAGTTTATATCTCGGTAAACACAATCATCAAGCACCAGCGAATGAAAAGCTCAACACTCCAACTCCCGAACTGGTGGGGCGAGCAATGCGGCAAATAGGCGCAGAAGCACTCGCACACTTCAAGTGCGTCCGGTGTGCTATTTAGTTTACGAAATGATTATCTTTGATTTGGCGTCTCCATGAGCGCGGTGCTTGCCGAATGCGTGAGGATGTCCTTCTACGTTTGCCATAATCGGGAGGGTTTTTTTTTCTCCTGAGCGTTCCTTTGGTTTCCACTTGAGTTCCTTCCCGAAACCCGAAAGATGTGGTGAGCAAAGTCCGAAAGCTGTCAACGTACTCAGTGGTCCGAGGGAGGAAAAGTAAAACAGAAACAAACCGAGATGAAGCACAAACGCTTCTTATAAGACAACCGAACAAATGAAACCATAAGCGCTCGAGGCTCCACTGATGACTACGACGACGACGACGACGACGACGACGACGGTGAAGACGACAACGTTGACGACTAGCCTAAGCCACTTGAGGCAAATTAGCTGGTAGCGCGAATTCAACCAAAGAATTCAAACAAGAAGATATAGGATAGAAATAAGGGGCCATTATTCCATTTTTCTTGCACTTCTAGCAGCGAAAACTTCAAAGCGAGCGTAGAGAACATTGTGAGTTCCCAAAAAAAAAAAAAACAAATGAAGAAAACCCACCCAAAAAACGACGACAACAAAAAAAGGAAAACAGTTCCCAAAAACATCCAAAAATTCTTGCCTTGCACGCTATCGCTATCACCCGGCATTGCGCAACGTGACGCTTCGTTCTGAAGTGGTCCAACGAAGCGGTACGATTCGATAAGACCATGGGGGGGGGGATGAGGGCCGCCCAGCTCTGCCGTGCTAGAATGATATGGAAATAATCATGCTGTCAGTGGCAGCAATCGGGTGCCAGCAGCGACCACAAGCAACGAGATAAGCGCGAGAATAGCGTTTGGTGCCACGTTCCTTGCAGCGACGTCCCTATTGCAGACACTTGAATGTTTCGTACAGTTTACTTCGAAACCACAGCTAGTTCAAAAGGGCCACCTGATTAAATGAAAATTCGAGAGTCCCCATTCGAGAGTCGGTACCGTCTTTATTGTAGTGCCCCGGTCATCCAACAATATTGCGTTTTTGACGGCAGAAACTTTTAGATAAATATATTAAATTGTCCTCGTAGAAACGGACAAGTTTGGCTAGCGAACGGTTGCATTAGAGTTTATTTAGATTCGTCCTTGAACGATGAGGATTGAAAGAGACAATGAAGGAGCAGAGTGAAGTAAATATACCAAGCAAACAGATTTGATTATTGAGGCAAGAGAGACAGCTTTTCAAGGATACCTTAATGGATTTAGTTTGTAAATTATAGTCAACTATTTATAGTCTTTTTATCCTATTGTAGGGGCGGCCCGGTGGTGATGCGACAGCGGCGCCGGTCTTCACACGGCAGGACCGGGGTTCAAGTCTCATCTGGGTCGTTCCCCCATAGTGAGGATTGACTAACCAACTATGCGGTATCAATTAGTCTAGTAAGCCAGAAATGGCAGGCATGACCTTAGAGGTCGTTAGGCCAAGAAAGAAGAAGATCCTATTGTAGCAAGAAACTATTATTGACCTAATAGGCTGTAAATATTGGAAAATGCTGATAAACAATGATAAAACACAGGATAACCTCGTTTGTACGATGGAAAAAGAATTCTTCAAATCTCCCGAACCATCGCCCAGCAAGCACAGCGGTTATGGAATTTAATTTTTAGTTCTCCTTACCTTTCCACCGGGAAAACCGATTCCGAAGGTACACCCGACGTCCCCAACCGTTCCATCTCGCATCCCGAAAGCCATGCATTTCACGGATGAATATTTTCCCAACTCAACCATGCTGTAAACCGTTCCCAGCAGAATCTCGAAAAATAAGAATGCGTTGATTGGATAGGTAAAGAGTTGGCCCTGGGTCCGGAGAACAAAGAACCGATCGGATGGGAAAGGTTAAACGATGGAAAAGCAGCGCGAACTGCATACATGCCCCGTCCAGGAGATGGAATTCTTGTGGTTCAGGTACACCTTCTTCGTAAAATAAAACGTACGCCAGGGGTTTTTGTTAATGGCATTCTGTCTGCAAGAAAGCAATTATGACCATCCGGGGAGCATTCAGGGGCGATATTATGGCGTTCGGAGAATGGGACAGAGCAAATTATTTTAATAAAAGCGGGCAAGCTATTTGCCGAGTCGATGTGCCGTTTGCAGTGTTCCAAGAAACGATGCTGTACCTCATTGTTCGTCCAGCTTGAGACAATGGTCGTTTAAAGTTGTGATGCGCATTCCCTGTGGTGCGGAAGAACCAATATACACCTTCGAAAGGATCAATGGAATGCCCAATATTGACATCCTGTACATTCCGGAAGTCATTCCGAACGTCTCTCAATAAGTGTGGTAGCTTTTCCGAAACTCAAAATACAACCTTTTGGAGTTTTGTTATTGATTTTCCACCTCCCCTCAAATATAGTCTCATTGCGTCTCATTTCGTTCTCTTGTACCGGACCGGAAGTCCGTTTAGTTTTTCATCCTCAGCAAACACACTCAAATGCCTTTTTTTTCGTTGCCATTTGATGCGAACGATATCGGCCTATCAAGAATCCGGCCCATACATAATTCAATCACGTCCCGTCACCTAGCCAGCTGTGACTGTTGTCGGTAGTCGGCAGGACGCATTCCGAAAAAAAGGCCTACCAAAGCATCCTCTCTCGGAGTGTGTATATGTGTGTGAATGTGTTTCGATTGGGCCCAAATGAGGTCAGAGGCGATTTCGAAGGCTTTTAACGGAAACATGAAAAATCGATTAAAAAGGCACACCACCACCAATGGCGCACCGAACGGTATCAGCGGACGCACAGGACGTCACAGGCAGCAAGTGTACTCTAACCATTGAAGCTTTTAGTGACGAGCTAGTGTGCCGCACGGCCCGAAGCCACACACTCGGAATAAGAATTATAGCCTTTTCGAGTTAAAAATCAAATTTAATCCCACGCACCGATCTAGCAATTCAGCGAGAGCGAGAGTGTGTCACTATCCTCTTCATGTACGCTGCCGTCGAAAACGGTCACGACTCGCGAGTACCATAAATATTTCGTATGGACGTATGGACGACACACGAATCACACAGCCGAGCCCGATCGGCCAGTGATACACTTGTGCACCCGGGCTCCCAACTCCGGCAGCAGTTTAACCTGCGTGACACAGGATTAGCTCATATACGGTCGGTGCGCTCGTAGTGCAGGCGGCATAAAATCCGGCCAACCATTTAGTAACGCTCGATCACGGCCGATGCTGCGGTAAACGGCCAACGGCTGAAATTGATTTTCCGGAAGCGATGCCATTAATCTTTCGTAGATGCTTACCATTGCGCGTTGGGTAACGCTGCGCTAAAGGACCTTGTTTCGTTTTACAAAACGTTCCGACGTGTAATAACGTAATTTATCACTGATTACTGTGTTGATTGGCCGCGCACAGTAAGCCTCCACGCGTACATGCGGTCACACCATCCCCAGTGTACGTCTACTTATTATTTACCATTTCAATCCATTTCCGAAAGCAAAATGAAAAATTCGATGACCACGCTTAACGGTTAACGATAGTGATAGGGAGTTTGTGCCGTTCCCGCTTCTGTTATTTAATTTTGTTAATATCCAACCAAATTATTGTTGGAAATAAATTGTGGAGTGCCACCATCGAAACGATGCCATTAATCGCCGAACAGCCACACGTGCCTGGTTTGCCTGGAGGCCATATATCATTGCACGGCGCCATAATTGTTTTTTTAAAGCGACAGTTTCAAACATCGTCGGTGGTATTTAGATATTGGATAAGTAATTTATGGAAATTACGTGCACATTTGTTTGACTGTGTGCTGTTTCGGGTCGAATATTTAATGGTCAATTTAACCCACGAACACACACACACTTAAGAACGATGGTTCTGGACATTAGCACACTGAAGGTCAACAGATAAGACTGGCGTGGTTAACATCAGAAAATAGAATCGGTCGATAGGCGGGAAACGTAGAAACTCATGGTATAAATTGTTCTCGAAACAAAGTGCGAGCCCTGACGGTGTGATGAATATATTAAAACTGAATTTATGATTCCCAATTTCATGCCTTCGAACCGTAGGAATAATTTCAATTAACCCATCATATTTTTCTCACTAGTTTAATAAGTACGAGCTTCAGACTCTTTTACCCAGCCTGATCAGAAGGTATCGCTAGAGCTATCTGCGATACATGGACGATTTCCAAACAGCAATTCACTGTTTTTTACTACAGAAGACATGAACCTTTTTTGGTGTTTTGTATAATTTTCAACGATTCGAGAACATGGGTCCGTCTGTCTGGTGGAATGTTTATGAATGAGGTCTGCGACGATGGGCAATTAATTCAGCTTTTCCATTTTCCAGACAAGGTTAATGTATGCCATGTTTAATTCAATCGTAATGAACCACTCTTTCTTTCTGTCTGCCCTGTGCTGTGCTCGGGTAGCTAAGAGTTTAAATTTTAAAGCTCAGCATTGCTTGCTGATTGGAATCAGAACGTCTCTTATGTTTTGTGACTTATTAACTATTGTCATAAACTATTTCTTTTTATTTTTCACAATCGAAAAAACTTAAACTTAAAAGGTTAAAAAAGTAAATAAGTATCAACATCATCGAAAAACTATCTTAATAAAAATGTTAAATGTCATTCAATGCTTAACTTACTTACTTTACTTATCAAGCGCTACGACCGCTTCACGGTCTTGGCCTGCTGCAACAATCCTCGATACCGCTCACGGTCTAGCGCCGTCGTCTGCCAATCGAGTATCCCGGCCGTTCTGGCGGACGCATCAACGCCATCACTCCATCTCAGTTTGGGCCTACCACGCCTCCTCTGTCCATGTGGACGGCCTAAAAGGACTTTACGGGCTGGGTTGTCCGGTGTCATTCTCATGACATGACCAGCCCACCGGAGTTCACCGTACAGCTCATAGAGCTCATAGCGGCTCCTCCATTGTCCTTCCACACATACGGGGCCAAACATCCTTCTGAGCAATTCCTCTCGAACGCGGCTAAGAAGGTTTTGTCAGTTTTGGACAGAGTCCATGTCTCAGAGGCGTATGTGAGTACTGGGACTATAAAGGTTTTGTACAGTCCCAGCTTTGTCCGTCGCGACAGGTATTTTGAGTGGAGAAGTTTCCTCAGGCTGTAGTATGACCGGTTGGCAGCCAACACCCTTGCGCGCAACTCAACGTCTATGTTGTTGTCGGTGCTGACTTTTGAACCCAGATAGGTGAAGTTTTGGACGACTTCGAAGGTGCGATCACCTATCTGTACATCACCCCTGCGTAAATCAGTGTTTGTTAGCAGGGCCGCTGGTGGTGCCACCATCATTTTGGTTTTTGCCTCGTTGATCTCCAACCCGAGGTTCAGTGCCGCATGCTCGATCCTTTGGTAAGCTTCTGCTACATAGGAGAGCCTCAAACCAATGATGTCTATGTCATCAGCGTATGCCAGGATCTGGAGTGACTTATAGAAGATGGTCCCTGAAGTTTCCACCTTCGAGTCTCGGATGGCCCTCTCTAGCGCCAGATTGAATCGGAGGTAGGCAAGTCCCCTGGCGCAGACCCTTGGTAGTAGCAAAGGGCCCTGAGAGTTTTCCATCCACCTTCACCTGGCATGTGATGTTGGTCATTGAATGTTTACTAATGTTTAACAATGTTCAATAACAAATGTATTGAATATGTGTTCTTACTAAAACTGAAAGTTTTCTTTTTCATAATTTTCCTCAACTTGTCAAAACTCACAAATAAATCAGCTCAAAAAAAAGGCCCGAAACTACTAGTTCCTTTGTTTCTATTTTAATGAAGGTTACTTTTCAGCTTACTCCAGAAAAAAAAAACAGATCAGAAACCCTCTACAGAGCTCCAAGCTCGAAGACAAACGGCAAAAAACTTCTCGGAATTTAATAGATACGCCAAAAATCACCTTACGGATCAGATCCGTCCGATCCGGGGACAAGCTTTTGCGCCGAAACAACGTGCACTGTATCCCGAATAAAACCCTTAAGCGAAGGACTCTAACTAACACACAAAAAAAAACCCGAATCCCCCAAATGAACATGGAGCCAACCAATGCCGGGGAAGTGAATATTGCAAAAAAAAAAACCCCGGGCCAAGGAAAATCCATCCTTCTCGCCCAGCTGTGATCTAAGGGTGGGTGAGCGGAAGCCGAATGGAAGGTCCAGAAACGGACCCGGTCCCTTTTTCCCAGCGGTGCTTTCAATCAAATCAAAGATAGAGCGACATGGACAACTGCTGGGATCGTCCATTTGAGCAATCGAGAAACAACACTTTTTTGTCACGACTTTCGACGCCACTTCCGTCCCGTTTCCCCCGTGACCTTTTCGGAGCCCGACCTGCGACCCACCTCCCCGGGGGAGTTGGGATGGGATGATGATCGACATTCGAAATTTAGAAAATAGGTTCCATCACCACCGAATCAGGTATACACCTTGTTTTGCGCATCAGAAAACCCGCTGTGCTGGGAGCAAATCAACCGAACCCTGTCGGTGGCTGTTGCAATGGCGGATAAATTCGAATTCGTTAAGGGGCAAGTTTTTGAACAATCGGTAATCGGTGGCTTTCAAATTACTCCTTACGCCAAGCAACTAGAAGTCGAGCGGGAATTGATTGCCAACGGACACACACATACAAAAAATGACGATTCGAACAAAAGCGTACTCCGGTTTGGTTGAATGGTTGTGTATTTGATGGTTTGATTTGGCTTCGTTTGGCGAAGAACGCTCAAATCGGTCAAAGTATTTACCTTTGGCCAAGAGTGAAGCGACAGACAACCAAAAATAGAAGGAGCACTTAACGTTTTCGTAACTAATTGCGAACGGTCCTTCAGGGTATTTGGTGCTCGGGCCGTGTCCCGTGCTGCTCACATTGCAGGCAGCCCACCTGAAACTTTAGCAAGAAACGTGCAAAGTACACACGTTTCCTTCAGTTACGATAAATTTTCTTCTTAAAGCATACTTCTAATAGCAACTCCCTTTTTCTTCTATTCAGCATCTTTGCTTCAACAACAAAAAAAAGAAACACAATCTTTTTTGTGAAACGAACAGGAAACGCTATTTGTGGAAAGCCGGACACGAAAGTGCGAAAAGGATTGTTCTGCCAAGCGCAATTAATGTGACACAAACGCACGGGAATAAGCGCGGAAAGCAAACGAGAATCGTTCCGGGTCGTCGTAGAAATTGCGGAGCGCAACTTTTTCTCCTGACACCAGTAAGCCTGGTACGTTTTTACTCGCCAATGGTACCTTTTTCTTTGTGCTAACACAAAAAAAAAGAAACAAAAAGGTTGTATTTAATTAGACGTTTCATTTAAATTTCTTGCCCATCGGTTTCCCAACCGGACAGCGATCGTAAAGTGTGCCGATTGGGGTTGCATCTACGCCCAAATGCGAACTTTTCACACCTTGGCAAGGGTAAAGCAAACGTCACCAAGCTAGCCCGACCGTGGGTGCTAAGGAATGAACTTTGTAGCGCGGCTGGTTTCGTCCGATTCAAGCAGGTATTGGGTGTGGTGAAGTAAAAAAAAAAGCGCCTTCCTTTTTCGTTCATTAAAAGAAAAATTACGATTCAAAGCCACAAAAAAAGAAGGCTTGGTGTTTTTTAGAAGCATGAAATGAACAAAAAAGATGTCTTTTTTTCTGTACATTCACTGATAAATGCAGTTCCGCTAATGAATCTAACTGTACCAACTGGTGGCCTCAACCCCCGGCCAAGTAAAACCCGTCTGACGACGAAGATGACATTTGTTAAATTTTAATGATTTGCTTTGGCGCACCATAACCGTTCCCATCGTGCCAGCCATAAGTTCATTTTTCATCCGCACTAAAAAGGCAACAAATTACTTGTTTACTGCAGGGCACGGTTTTGCAAAATGATAAATAGTGTGCGGTTCGTTTTTGTTTTACGCTGTTTGCAAAATGTGCAAATCGTTACAGCCTACATTTTTGTTGTTGAAACAAAACATTCTTTGCATAAAACATCCCTCTCAGAAAATCATCATTCTACCATCATGTTTTGTGGTGCGAATAAACGTTGTCTGTACGCACGAGATTCATCTCATTAAAGCAAGCTTTTTTTGTACACGTCATCAATTCTAACCAACTCATCGCATAACCATTTATCTGCAGACGGACAGCGTCTTTTTTTTTCATGCATAAAAGTGGGTGGTTTGTGTGATTGCAAACGATAACAAAAAAAAAACGACCAGACCCTCTAAATTATCAAATGATGAATCTCGGACTCAAGCGAAACTTGAGCCAGACCGATTGGAATATGACAGGTGAGCAAACAAACGCGCACACTTCCATATCAACGCCGAAGCAGGATCCCAGCGCAGTACGATTGACGCGTACAATGGTCACCAGACGATTTTTTGTTGTTGCTGTTTCGCCCCGTTCTCCGTTTCTGGGGGTTGATGTTTTTGTTTGCGTTCGTGGGTATTTGCTCGCATACTCCAATAACGTCGTTTGATTAATGCAAAACCCCGGTGCGGTAAAACCCACCATCCCACGATTCAACTGGCACCCGTTGGGCGCGCGCGAAGAACGAACGCACGCAAGAATTAATATCTCCGATTGTGGGATAGACCTGCCGTCTGCAAGCCGATCTCGTTGAGCCAGGTCAAGTACTGACCGGCCTGAAGATGGTACGCAGACACTAATCAAACATGGAGCGCGGTCGGAAGAGTATAGGTTGAAGCTATGCATAAAGTAACAACTCATTCGCGCTAACAATGACTTGTCACAGCCGGAAAAGATGAAGATCGTGTGCGGACGTATCGAACGTTCGCTGACTCACCAAAAGTAACACGGCAACAGCAATTCCTAGCACGAACGCGTGACGTAAATGGGTAAAGTGTCAATACGACGCGCCTAATTCGTTACACGCAGCCCTAAACTAATTATTAAACACTGTTCCCTGTATTGTTCGGGGATGTTATTATTGTCTGACTGTTCGTGTATGCCTCAACTAAAGCTTCAATCAAACGAAACGACACACGCATAGCACTCAGTGCTGAAAGCACTCCATTCGGAGCAAAGTATTTACTTAAACCAGAGAAAGATAACAACAACCATCCACCAGCACTCAAACGCATTGGGGCGCTCTCACATCCCCACAATAACTATCGCCCCATTTCGATCGTATAAATTGAATTTGCAAATAAATTTCCCACAGAGATTGCCCTTTTTGGCCGGATCTCGCTGGAGACCTTGGCAGCATTCAGCCGCTTCACAGACGGGTGCTGCACGATATACATACGCGCTCGATTCGTATAAATTCGCGACTAGACTAAACCCACCTAACTACAAACCGGGGATGGCAGAATAAATGGAACGCGTACCCTGATGCCCTTATTCGATTCCCTGGTCCATGCTGTGCTTATCAAGTGCAGTTAAGGTTCCTATGGTAAGGTTCGCGGTGGTGACCTTCCATTCTGGAGCGTCAGGAATCCCTCGCGGCTATTGTGAAGTTTTTAAGAACCACCATTCTCGCATATCGCATCGCCCGTATACCTTCAGACATGTAGATGTGCTTTCTGCGCATAAGTCTTGATGATGTTTGAATTGGATTTAGCGCGAAGAAGGCAACCAACGTCTTGGAAGGGTGGCCGGGTTACGTGCATTTCACTAGTCGTGGTAGGAAGAAGGTGTAGGTTTAAGTGGACTGAAGTGAGGTACAGTTCCTTCGCATTGGGGAGCACAAAAACGATGGTTCCGGTGGGATATGGATGAAAATATAACCTTCTTGCAGTGCCGACACTATTCCGCCAAGCTTTCTCTAGTTCAGCTCGAAGTATACTCTCGTAGGGCGCAGTGTTCTAGCTCTTGCCAGGGATGCTAGCAAATGGGGATAGCCGTATGCATCCACTGTACTCGAAAAACAAAACCAACAAAAAAAAACTGGATGCCTGTGGGTGCCTATGTAAATATAAACATCTGTATGGAAGTATGTTTTCTTTTTTCTACTTCAACCCAAGAATATCCTATTGTGCACATCACAACGGTAGCGGCGAAGAAACGGTTAAGGGTTGCGCATGGGATTGCATAAAGCCGACTGCTTACTGTTGTAAATAAATAAATTCACATTGAAATAAAAGCACCGCCCCATACACTAGCCGCGGGCTGTACTCAAATCCCTATTTTCTCCTTTCGCGCTTGCTGCCGTCATCAGCGTGATGGAAGGCGCAGAATAAAAGCGAACGCCTGTTATTAAGCCACCCTTAAAGTCCCACTGAAACCATAATGATCACTTCGCATGCGAACGCTGTGAATGGCTCTAGCTTTGACATTACCGCCCGTCCCGTCATCGTGGTACGTGTGACGCCATTTTGTGATCTTGAAAATGGTACCGCTACTAAATACTCTCTCCCGACTACACCACACTGCAGTCTGCGAAACGAGGAACGATGCAGAGAAGAGGTTTTACGGTGTGTGTGAATGGGGATAAAAATTTAATGCTCCAGCCAAAGAAACCAGTTTGCTGCAGCACCGTTGTCTCGGTGGGTGATTCGCACACGTTTCTAGAGCACTCTGCCAGCGCTAAGTAACCTGCTAATGATCCAGAATCCACTAATGAGACTGGTGGAACATTTAACACAATACCTAAGCTATATCACCATCTCACTAGAATCGGGTTTGTTTTTGTTTCTGATTTTATTTTGTTTGCAAATATTGCCCAGCACACAGGGCTTCTGTTTGAACGTCAAATAAATAACTATACACGGCGGTCTCGTGAAAACTATCATTTTACCGTAACGGAAGCATGTTTCAACGTGCTCAAGTTAGTGTTCAAGTCCTTTTCTAAGTACGTTTTTAACACGTTCCACCCAGACACGTTACAGGGACAGATCGCACTACGTAAAATGCTTCCCAGTACCGCCGACTTTTGAAATATCGCACCCGGACAGAAAACAAATGGTGCCAAGGGTTTAGAATTTTAATTACAATTACGCTGCCAACGCCAAACGTACGGATATAAACAAGCGCGCCAAAGCTCCATTTTCTAAAGGATAATCGTTCCGGAAACGTTCCCGAGATTAGCAAGGCCAGCGATTGTAGCCAGCAGGAAAAAACAGGAATAGTAGTTTCTCCGGATTTCTTCCACCATTTTCTTGCACCTCCGAAGCATATTACCATTTGCGTTGGGGTAGCACGCCTGCAAACCTTGGTAAAACTGATAAGGTACGCCCTAGACACCCAAAATTTCTATCGGTACACGGTACCGTTGCATCCGGGTGAGAAACTTATCTATATATGGAAACAAAAACGCCACCCAGGAAGAATGTGATGTGATCCCGGGGATGCGAGGCAGAACATTTGTAACGTGTTACTCACGGGCTTTCAAAAACCCGCGTACTCAACGGTTGGTTATGGTACAATAACCTTCAAAACCCCTTTTTTTTTGCAGCCATCTTGTGCGAACGGTGGAAAAATCGCGCACGGAAAAGGAAACTGGTCCCGGTGTTCGTGTGCCGTGCTTCTCTACTTAGCGCTTTCGAGTGCCACTTTCATCTAGGTCAAGGAGCGGGAAAGATTTGTAGCCCTCTCCACTAGCCCGGCACCGGGGCAAGGCGCTGAAAGCCTCGGGAACGAACGGGCACCATTCCATCCGAGACGTGACTGAGCACTCTGAACGGCTCACGGTCCCGATGGATTCCAACAGACGGGAGTAGACGAGCTGGCTGGCTGGCTGGTTGGCCGGCCGTGAACGACACGAACGAAGATTAATAAACTAAGGAATCGGAAACAATAGGTAGTGCTACGCTCGTACAGCACACGTTTTGCTGGCTTGTGCGAGTGAAATCTGGGCCCGCTGGTGAAACTTTTATTTTTCCGTCCCATTTTTCTGCACCGGCACCAGCAGCGGGGGCTCTTATAGGAATACGGCGAATTCATTACCGTGGCAGGCAGCGTTGTAATAGGAAATCCCGGTGGGTCATGTGGATACGTGTGGATGTTCTTTGGAAATTAATGGCAGCGCGAAACAATGCGCTCGCAGCCGGTTCATATTTCGCCGAAAGCTTACAAACGATTTTTTTTTTTTGGTGGATTTAGCACTTCAACTTTTGCAAGGATTATGCAGCAAATGCTGCAGAAAATGTGTGTTTGGGGATAGCTTTCAAGAATTCTCCCTTTTTCTCGGTATTTAGAGTATGTAATTTTCTTTTACATTTTACTGCTTGCTTGATGCGATTAGCAAAATAGTGATTTCTGTATGTTGAAGCTGCTTCGGAATTCAATTTTCTGCTTTGCTTAACTAACTTGTATGGAATGGTGAAATTCTACCACTTTACCCACAATCTAACTGCTCCTTTTTTAGCTTGAACTCTAAATGTGACCCAAAACAAAAGTGTAAACAGAAGGCAAGCGAACAATAACGCTTACCTTAACCCTTCCCATAATCAGTTTGACCTATTTGCATTTTGTATCATGCCGGCGACCAGGATGCGAAATAACGAAATCCTCAAGGGCAATATTTACTTTCGTCCGACCCTATACACAGGATACCCTTATTATGTGGCTTACTACATGCTTACTGCATGTCGGTATGTTAACAAACTCCAATATGAAAATAAATGGTGCACAAGAGAAAAAGCAAAACGTTTGGTTTCAACTGAATACAGATTGACTAAGATAGTCTGTAAAGTCTGTAAGTTCTTATTTTCTTGTTTAAAAAATAGCTAAAGATTCGATACAAGTTTTAAGATGTTTTCCTCATAACAATATTAAGAGGGGCGGAGTCTTAGAACAATTTGGTTGTCTAACTCGATTACTTTCATATTATTGTGTCGGATCAAAGTTAATTTAATGCAAGTTCTTTTATGCTTGTGTGTGTGCATTAGAGTTATGCACAATGAGTAAGAGTGAGTGAGTGAGTGAGTTTAATCTTGCAAAGGAGTTTATAGTTTCAACTCAGCATAAAATTTTTTTATGACTCTCAATCTTTGCGCTGACTAGTGACTCCTTTTGGCTTCAAACTCACTCCTTTTGGCTTTAAACTCACTTCTTTAGGCTTCAAACTCACTCCCACTCGCTGCGCCGACTAGTGGCTTACTCCTTTTGGCTTCAAACTCACTCGCACTCGATGCGGCAACTATTGACCAAGACTTCCTCACACTTATTGAGTGAGTTTGAAGCCAAAAGGAGAGAGTTTGGAGCCAAAAGGAGTGAGTTTGATGCGCAGCGAGTGAGAGTGAGTTTGATGCCAAAAGGAGTGAGTTTGAAGCCAAAAGGAGTGAGTTTGGTGCCAAAAGGAGTGAGTTTGAAGCCAAAAGGAGTGAGTTTAAAGCCAAAAGGCGTAAGTTTGAAGCCAAAAGGAGTCTCTAGTCGGCGCAGAGAGTGAGTGAGTGAGTTGACACGTAGAAAGTAATTAAAGAATTAGTTTAGAGTAAATTTTTTTTCATGAATCTTTAAAGAGTGTGTCAAAGATTCAAATCGTTGTAACCATTCACTCACTCTGATTCAACTCTTCGAAAAGAGTGATTATTCTCATCTCTAGTGTGCATGCATGCATCTCAGCCATGGGGGTAATGCAATCGCTACAAATAATTTAATTTTGCAGTGCTAATGCCATCAATCTGATTTGAAATTCATTTGTTTGCTCAAACCATTCTAACCAATCATTTTCTTTGTTTGCCCAGATTTCCCACACCGTGCGGTTTCATATTTACCACTAACAGGAGAAAGAAAAAAAAGTCTAGCGTCACAACGTAAGGACCGTTCGCGGTGCAATGCAAAGAAGAATGACCGAATCGTGATCGAATTCACCCATCCCAGCACTACACAGTCGACAGTAGCGATAATGCAACTATTGAATCGGTAGCTCCAAACACCCGGAATTCACCGCAACGGGATTGAGTTCGTCTAATGAAGTTTTCTACTTCGATTGCTACGATCCTCGAGATTCAGCAGGGACGGTTGTGTTCCAGCGGGAAGCTGGAATTCCATTTGCGTTCTCGAGAAGGATAGTATTAAACGGATCGGATCGGAAGTCCACTCTCCCAGGGCAACATGATGCTGTTGTTCCCAGACGGAGGGTCGACTGGACGCGGAAACGTGACTGAATTAAGATTTCGGTGCGAGTGTTTTAAGGAAGCTGCCGACGTTGCCGCTTTTGTTTCGAGCATGTTTTTACGCTCGGCAGCGCTTGCCAACGGTCAAGCATGATTTGCCAATTTTATTTCCCAACGGGTGTGAAAACGGCAATAAACTGCGATAGATTGCATTTTAAGTAGAGCCAGTAGTTTGGTTGGCACAAAAACAAACAACCGGCACAAAAAGTTAAGTAAAACAAACGCTCAATCGATACTATAAACGGACGCTTCCGGGAAACTGCGGCATGATATGACACAGTTTGAAAAATAAAGTTTCTGGTGCTAGTTGTGGTACCACCGAACCGGTATTAAATTACGTGCCCACTGTCATGCACTGTCACCGATAAAGCTTGAAAGACACCTTTCTAAAACGCATTCCGAACACTGGCACAGCGTCCAGTGCAGAAGTGTGAATAACATTCAAAGCATTCATTAGTGTACAGTAGCATAAAAAACGCCTATTTTAACAGGTTTTGGTATAGCGTGCTGCAAACAACAAAACAAACAACTGAAACGACATGAACAAAATACTATGCATATCTAACCAACGAGCACTGGAGTATGAAATTCGTCCAGCTAACCAACAAGAACGGAGGGAAAAAAAACTCTTCCGCGTTTTTGAAATATTAGCTCCATCTCACTCTTGGTTCCCGGTTGCTATCAAACAAAAAAAATGGTAAAGGATAAATATGGCCGAACAAAAAATTTGGTCACAGCTCGTAAAAACTTTCAAATGTCCCACATGAGCACGATGTCTGAACTTTGAATATGTCCACTTTGCTGCAGTTGATGGCACCATCGCCATGCTACGGCGTACATTCACTCATCCCCCAGCATGCGTACAGCCACACACCGAAACACATCCACACATTCGGCAAACAATGGATCCTCCCGGTGGTTCCGGAGCGTTGGTTTTTTGTTGTTCATCGCTCTCTCTCGCTCTTATTTCATTCAGCATCAGTCAGCTGAACCTACAACCATTCTGTCCGTCAGCAATCGAACGGGAAAATTTTCATGAATTTTACAAAACTTTGTGATTTCCCAACGCGTCCTGCTTCCCAGGCAAGCCGTGCAAAAACAACACACACACTCCGATCCTTTTGAACAGTCCTTCCGAACGGACGA